>JAZHYW010034469.1:0-157963 GCA_037355805.1 Ixodes ricinus | reverse complement strand
GAGGCGTGGAAAGTAGAACTCTCGCACCGATTAAAGTTTTAACCGATTGATCGGTAACCCTCAATTTATTGATTAATCAGGTAATCGGTTTAATCTTGAGGCTGATATAATTGCTTAACTATTTCCAAATTATAAATATGACAACTGCTGGGAGTCGTGTCCCACGTGCCACCGTACTGTGCGTCATTCAAATGTCTTGGGCTCATGATAGGTGTAGAGAGGGCAACGCGAAATTTATAGCCTGTTTACAGACCTAAAGCTGTCAGCTACTAAGTATTGTTTAATTGAAATGTTTGAGAAGTGCTATTTTTCCTAGAATTATTAGCTTTGACAAAAAACAGAGCTGGTTCTTCACCAATTCTTCTCATCCTCCTTTCCGTAGAAGTGCCTCCATATCTGAAATGGCTGACCCACCTCACGACGTCTAATTTGCTTTTCCCGAACATCCAAGATCAGTCCTAAGTGCGAGACAAGATTGCTGCCGATCTGCTCCAAAAGCATACACATGACACACTCGCACGCGCGCGCGCGCAGGTCTCTCTTTCTACATGGAAGATTGATTCCGACACCCTAATTGTTTCCGCAACGTGCAAAGGTGTAGTTAAAGTCATCAACTTTGCATTAATTGCATTATCATCATAAACTTAAAATGCGGGCCGTTCATCCTTGTTAGTGCGAGACTGGTGGCAGCTGATAAAACCCGTTAGCTCTACTGACGTCTAACTCCTGGTTAGCTCAGTTGGTAGAGCGCTCCACTGAAATGGAGAGGTCCCTGGTTCGATACCATGGACCAGACGGATTTTTTCGATCGTGCGCCAGTGACCTAGCTGTGTTTGGAGATTTGTGTTTGTCCTTTGTCCCCCTTGTTCCCCTTCCCCAGGGATTATTTTCGGCATTAATGTCCAGCTCGCTTGCACCTTTTGCATTAATTGCATTATCATCTTTATCTATACGCGCTCTTTTGGAAAATATATAACTTACGAAGCTTTAAATCATTCATATAGCGTTTATTTATGAAACATTCTTTACACACACACGTACATGCATTTTCCTTTAAGTTTTAAAGCAACGCGTTCGATCGTCTGTTTACAATCTTTACATACGTGTCTCATTCTCTAGCGGCCGAGCGTAGTTAAAACGCTAAAAGAAAAACTCTTACATTCTTTCTGGTTTACGGAAGTATATATCCGATTACAAGGGTACAATACGCAACTTTGACCGCTGATATTTTTGGCAACGTCGTGCCATATCAGGACTACTGGTCCTAAGAGACCCAGTAAGCATCTGACAAACTATTTTTGTTAAATGGTTGCCAGGTAATCTATAAAAAACAAAATGACCGAAAAAAGAAGAGAACAGACGTCACATAAGTTAATGATAGGATCTAGTGGAAGGGTAGTCATCAGTCCTGATACATTAACGTCTTACATACCAAAATCTCACTGAGCGGCGCTAACGATTACCAGTCGAAAGTTCTTTGTGCCAGTATCATATGTGCCATAGAATACGTCGGAATATCTTTATGAGTTGGGTTCTTCTGTATGATAATAAAATTCAGTATCAGCTTGCAGTGGTAGCGGTGTTACCTGTTATTGAGACAAGTAATTGCACCGATAACTTCCCGATGTTCCAACAATGAACTAACTCTGTTCATGGACATGCCAGGTTCATCTATAGCTGGCATTGCCACAGAGATTATTCTGACAATAAGCGCCAGCGCCGGAGTGATGCTCAAATTGCAAAAGCAAAAAAAAAGAGATTTTGCTTGTGTGCGCGAGTGCGAGCAGGGTTGACCGGATGAGGATGAAACTAACGGAGCGGTGATATTATACAAAATACTATTCGCGATAGTGTTCGTGAGTCAGAGGAGCGCTGTATAGATGTGATTGATGACGAATCAGAGACGCTTCGGTCGATGGCACTGTCTACCAAAAGGCGCACCTCTTGGAAGGATTCATCCGCTCTCCTTGCGACAGCCGAAGACTTCGGAGAACCAACGGAGGTTCATGGAGCGGCACGTTACACCGCGCCTTGGCGACCCTGTCGGCGGGATCTCGGACGCACAGCGCGTGGCAGAAGCTCACGAAGAAGGTCTGATCCGGCGTGAACTCCTCGAGGCCGTACAGACGCCGCCGCAGTGTCGGAGCCGGCGAGAAGGCCTTGTAGAGCGAATGGATGGCTGCCAGGTCGCCGAACTGGCGCCGCGCAATGCGCTCGTCCCAGTCCTCTCCGTAGGCCTGGGCCACGCACGCGTACCGGTCCTCGAATGCCTTCTTGGAGCTGGCTGACCACGAGTTGCGATTCATGCCTCGGATGGACTCGCTGGTTCGGTCGAAGGCCTGGGGAATGCATCCTTTCTGAAGGTCGACGTGTTTTGATGGCGCATTGACGCGACGGATTAGAATGCGGAAAACAAGTCGCCTGCTGCTTGCGCAGCAGTTCCGGTGACGTCAGAACGATGCCGAGATCTGATTTACTTTGATTGGGATAGTGGGTAGGCCTCAATGCTATAGATGCCTTGAGGTCTACACCCACTATTTTTTTTCATCAGCCAATAAGAGCTCGGCGTTCTGACATCATCGCAGCCCCTGTGCAAGAAGCAGACGAACTTGCGCTCTGCACAGTCAGTGACAGGTTAAGAATTCAGTTGATGCTCCGCCTACACTTCGATGCTGTTTGTCTTCAATAACACTTCGTCAGCACGCTCAGCCAAAGCCCGGCAGCAGGGCAACGAGCGCATGTTGGAGGCGGAGCTTTAACTGAATTCTTAGCACCAACTCTATGTTGGACGAGCATGCGCACTGCGCTGTGACCTTGCACCGTATGTTCCGCATTCCGGGACTCCTCCGTTTCATGATGATTCTGTATTGTCTAACTCTTTCTTCAGTACAGAATCGTAACGAAATGGAGTAGCGTTTGACTACGTTTGACTACTTTGCAAGGCCTTTGGTCAATCGAATCATACCAATGCATAAGCCAATTACCAACTATCTTTCTGGTTGTCTCTGCGGGGAGTTGTCTGCGTTGTCCTCTCACACTGGTCAGTCCACCTTTACCTTTACATATGCCAACCAAAGGTCGGATTAAAAGGGAATCAGTTTTCTCAAGCTACCATTTGACAGTTCCTGCTTGTGGCGTTTCAATAATTGGTGCAGCACTTAATTAGTTTTTCTGTCCAACGGAAGCACCTCCTAATGTTCCCGGCCTCGTGCAACGGACCGACGCAAGAGACCGAGGAACAGCTATGACAATACCATAATGCGAAACCCGACAGAGGGAATTTAAAGCTATCGACACATTTAATCGTTAATTAAGTCGGTTGCAAGCTAAGAGTATCCGGACTCAGTCTCATACTTTTGAAGCTAAAAACAACGCTGGAGAGGAGATGAGAAAGGGGGCGAATGGTTTTTCTTAACTCTTTCCTGTGGCTACTATTTAGTATTTCTAAATTCAAAATAGCTATTGAGAAGATCCGGCAAATGAGGGTGATAGCAAAACACATTCAGATTTTCCCGCGCACTACAGTGGAGGTGATGCCACCTTGTAAGTCAAGCAGGCAGCTTATGGCAATTCGTCTGGGCCCGCATCGCACCGCGTGCAGTAGCGGTCCGTGGTACACGGAAGGCTAGAGGGGGAGAGGGGAGCTTCCTTCTCTCCCAGCCAGTTTTTCGTGTACTAGAGTAAAAAGAAGTTTACTGCACTGGACGGGTGCGGTGTGCCCCAGACGAATAGGCCAGGCCTATTCGTCTGCGGTGTGAGCATGTTAACCGGCTGTGGGTGTGAGCCTAACTCGGCATTTATCTCGCAGCATCAAACGTCAGGCAAAATTTGAAGCTTTTCAAAACAAATTATTGTGAGTTGCAGTTTGGGTTATTTGGATGCGTCTATGAATGTGTGGAACCAATTTGGAGGCAAATCAGAGACTTATCAAAATTACCTTTACCCTGCAAGAAAGTGGCGAGCAAAGAGCCGTGTGTCTCGAGTACTCATAAAACAGTGGCTTTCCTCTCTCTACCGCCCGTGGCTTTTACAGCACTGAGCGCAACTGGTGAGATTGTCTCCCCCCGACGCGCTGATTGGCTCACTGGAACCGTAGCCCTCGCCGCTTGCCAAGCTATAATAGGGAGTTTTAGAATAGCGCACGCTAAAGCTTTGCGTGCGCAAAGAATAGCGTCGTCGCCACTGCGCATGCTCCGAACGCAAACCAGGTTTTGCGCTTTGCGTGCGCAATTTTAGCGTGCGCTATTTCTCGGAAATAGCGTGCGTACGCAAAGAGTCTTTGCGCTTCTCCAAGGAGGATTCGTGATGAGAAGTTGGCTAAAGCCAAGACGAGCAGAGTTAAAAAAATGGCGGCTCCCAGGATTACGTCGGCGGCTGCTTCGGCGGCGTCGTGAGTGCGACGTCGGCGGCATCCTCGCGACTGCGATTTTCAATACGGAACGACATTGTACTCGGTTTGGCAACGATCACCGGCACCTTGATGCTTTCGACGCGCGAACATTTCTCGGCGAAGGTACAATGTGGGAAGGTCAGTACACGAGACCTCTCTTGCCGAGGCGACGCAAGCGGACACGACCGGTCAACCGCTCGCGTCGCATTCTCGTGTTTAAACTAATCTAAAATGCTACTCTGGACCAAAAACTTTTTTTTTCTAAAGTTACAGCATTTCGTGTGTGAAATAAAAATTGTGACTGTATCTTGGTGGCGTCGCAAGCGCGAGATGCTTGGGATTTTGCGTCGCGACGGAGAAACGCTATTCTAAAACTCTCTTGCGTCGCGTGCGCTAATACAAGCGCTAAATTTAGCGCTAGCGTGCGCTAAAATTGCGTACGTTATTCTAAAACACCTCTATTGAGGCGGGTTATAACTATACCGTATTTTCCGGACTACAGTCCGTATCCGGTGTTTATTCCGCAGGGGTACATTTCGAATGAAAAAGAAAAGCTTTTCCATAGACAGTCCGCTCCTGGTGCCCAGTCCGCACGCAAAAAGTTCTTAATACATCGCGCCTTGACAAGTGCCGGGTTTATTAGCTCACAAACAAGCTTCCATTGTTCGTAAATCATTAACATACTCTGCCATTTCACAAAGTTCCTCACGTTTCGTCATAACGGACATTCTAGAAAAACATTAAACGCCTTGACCAGTTACATGAACCCGGGGAGCACAGAATATGTCGTTGTGCATTATGCATGCGTTATGATATGCTCTGCTTGGTTTACGGGGAGCTTTAAGTGATTTCAGTATCACACTCTTGTGTTCTCCGAGCTTGTTGAAATAATGACAAGTTTAAATTTATTCAGGGGTGGGGTGTCCACTTTTGTGGGTGCGTGAAGGGCCTTCAATTCTTCGTGCTCTTGGATTTCGACGATCTTCTTACGCTAAATGAAGTAATCGTAACGGGGGAAGTTTAGCGCGCCTCTTTACGCTCTTTATTGATTACTGTCTGAAGTTGTGGCGTCCTACGCCCTGCGCTATCCAATTGGTACGTTGTGGATTTATGACCAATCCCGTGATGACGTGAGTTCCCGTGGGGAGGAGCAGTGCTTCGCCATTCAGGAGCAAACTGCGTGCGCCGACGGTCTCCTGCAGAACTGAGTACCCTGAACCAAGTGTGACGCCACCGACGCATTCTCTGATCCGGCCCCCAAAGTCGCCTGCGGACCAGCTATGTTGGGATAAGTATGACTCACCACCGACGGGCGCCTGCGGTATGCCGGACAGCGCGAGACACATGCGTGAAAAATCCATCCGATCCGACGTCCGATCCGGCAATACGACTGCCTGATCCGGAAAATTTGGTCGGCTTCACGGATCGGTGCGATCCGGCGTGCGTCCAACGTGAGTTTCCGCACGGCGGACGGACTGTCGGAAGCGTCCAGTCAATGACAGCACAGCTAGCGCGAACGTCATGATGACGTACTGAGAATGGCGGGACGAACAAGAAAATGGGACGGGTGACGGGAAGCTGGACGCGTGAGTCCCGCTGATTCATTCGAGAAAGATGGCCTCAGCAAAAGAATGCACACGCTAGCGAGAACGAGCTCCTAAGTTGCTCGTTCTCGCTAGCGCGTTCTCGCTAACTTGCTATTAAGAAAGCTGGCAATTTATGGTTTTCGCTGGAAACGCTTTAGCGCTCTTAACATCGTATCTAGGTAGTCGAAAGCAAAGCAATTTGTACAACTTGATGGTCACTCCTCCGATATAAAACCAAATTTATCAGGTGTACCGCAAGGGAGTATCCTGGGTCCGTTTTTATTTAACATATACTTGAACGATATAGTAAACATCGATAACGTCGCAAAATTTGTTATTTTTGCAGATGATACTACATTGTTGTTTTCCGAAAAATGTCCCTCTGAACTAATTTCCCGAGCAAATGCTACCCTTGTAAAATTGGAAAGATGGACTCTGAGTAACGCGCTAAAAATAAATACAAGTAAAACTAAAGCTGTCCTATTTCGCCCAAAAAACAAAAATATACGCGTTTATGAAGATATTAATTTGTTTGATTCAAAAATAGAATTAGTCAGCGCCTTCAAAACCCTTGGCGTAGTCTTCACGGAACGCATGACTTGGGAAGAGCATACAAATTACGTCGTATCGAAATTATCGAGTATCATAGGTTTAACTTATATTCATCGCCAAATTTTACCTACTAGAGTTAAACTTCTCGTACATAACACATTATTTTATTCGCATATAAATTACTGTCATCTAGTATGGGGAAACACGACCCTCCAAAATTTGCAGAAGGTTTATTTACTGCAGAAGAAAATGCTAAGAAATATAGATAACGTTCCGTATGATCACCCTTCTGCACCGCTTTTTTCAAAAACATGGCATAATGAACATTCATAACATGTATGCATTTCGTTTAAGTATAACCTATAAACAGGAAGCAAAAACAACACGAATCTTCTTACTCAGTTAGCTTATTTATGTAAAAGAACAATCACATATCCCACACGTAGCATTGACATATGGAACATTTATTCGTGTAAAACAAGTTATGGGGAGCAAATGATGCAACGCAAACTCCCAGAATTGCTCAATTTCTGTAATAATTGCGACATACAACTAGAATCTACATCAAAAAAAGATTTGAAGTTTTTCTTTTCTAACACGAGTATGAAGTTATGATTATCGAAGTGTTATTGTTGTAAAATGTTTATAGCCAATCTCAAGCTTGTTGGTATGATTTATACAGAGTGTTTCTGCGCGATGTGCTGTACTGTCTGCCTTTTTGTTTTCTACATTGTATAATTTCTGGGGAGGAGGGAGCTCGTCAAGCTGATTTATTCAGCTTTTTTTCCCCAACCTCCCACATCGCCCGGATGGAAAAAAAAAAGGCGTTATTATTATTATATGTTCGCTCGTGCGAGCTGAACCGTCAATCTGGGACCAGAGAAAAGTACACAGGAACGCGGACCTATAGCTGAAGCGCTTGGATCTCCTGGGTGGAGCCGAACGGATCGTCGGTGTCGCATGCAAGGTCGGAAGCGTTTGTCTCAAACTGTCGGGTGCGGCAATACGGAGCGGCGTTCGGGCTGTCGGATCGGACGTCGGATCAGACGATTCTGCCGTCCATGTGTCTCGCGCTCGCCGCGGACAGTCGCGTGGTACCGCCTGCGACCGTCGCCGACAAGTCATACTATAATAGTCCAGATGCTTCCGCTCTCTCACCTAATCTTTGTGGCGCGGAGCGAAAGACGTCGGACTGCGAACCGCATGCTCCGAGGCTCGATTTCCGCTAACCCCTTTGGTGAATCTCGCTGTTTGCGATTAATTGTGCCTACGTATGCTTATGTATGAATTATTACTGCCAAGTTTGCCTTCTATAAGCTTCGGATGCTTGTTAATTGCCTGCTGGGGAATGTTTTTGTTGGCTTGGCCTGCGTGGAACGCTTTTTGATGCGTTAACGTTAGAACGATCGTTTTCATGGAAAACCCGCCAGTGTCAGTCCGTGCGTCCGTTTGTCAGCGCCATGCATGACGTCGCGAGTGAGGGGGTGGTGAGGAGGTATCGTGTTTACAGATTCAATGTCTCACCACGGCGGCGGGGAGAGAGGGAGAGGGTGACGCGTGCTGACGTCAGCGCTTCGGACCAATACGAGCGTCGCACAGCTGGCGCGGAGCCAGAGACGAGCAGGCGCCGCGCCACTTTGGAATGCGGCCTAGCTCAGTTGCCGCTCCGGCGATGGATGTGGTTCTTTCCGCGAGTGATATGGCTGACCGTATTCAAGAGCGACGACGGAAGAAAGCCGAGGCCACGCGTCGGCGACGTCAGGCCGAGACAGAGGAATAGCGTAAGCGTCGTTTGGCTGCGGCCGCAGAGGCAAGGCGACGGAAGCGTGCAGCGGAAAGCGAAGAGGAAAGGCATTAATAAACGACAGGAAAGCGGTGATAAACGAATGACGGGGGGTCCTAAGCGAATGGAAAGGGGCTAAAGTGTGAGCAAGAACCAGTGCTAACGCATTTCCATCATGAATCCCTCTGATCGTCCAAAACAATTTCTTCGTTCCGCGTTAATATTTATGCGATGAATAAATTCTAGTATTCGTGTTTTGCATGACAGGTTTCTTCTGAAGCCGTGCTGATTTGCGTTAGGAGATGTTTTTCGTAGCAGTCGAGCGTTATGCACTTCTCCATAATACCCAGCCCATAAGCACACTCTGCGTTGACAAGTTGTATAGTTCGCACCGCGTAAGATTCAACTTTTAAACATGTATAGATCCGCGTACTAAATCATCCAAAAATACGGTATTTTTGTTGTTGTTTTGTTTACGAACGGCGGAATTTTATCAAACCTGCATGAAGCCTCTGGCCACCAGGGCGCCGAGGCCTCTCCATGTTGACGGCTCTGGGTGCAGCCTGGTGGAAGTATGGCATAATGCGCAAAAAGTATTTGGTAATTGTGACGCGGGGCAGTGTAAAATTCCTAATTTAGCTACAGATAACTTTCGCAGTTTGTTCAAGGTTAGGTGGGTATTGACGTCCTCAGGTCCTTAGTACTGTGGACATTATTCACTTTATTGCTATGTAATCAAAAAGGTGTGTCCCGTTGCAGCTACCCTATTGCCAATTACTTGAAATTAAATCGGCAAGACCGTCGCTGTCTCGACATGGTTTCAGATTTACCTGAGATAAAATGCTTAATACAGTTCGAAAATAATACTACGCGCTTTTTGTGTGATTTTTCAGTACGCACCAAATTATCTAATAGTGTGTCCTGAAGTGCGAACTCTTGGTCCGAATTAATGTAATCATGTTTTTTTCATATAGGGTACGTGTACCTTTATCATGCGTATGTAGAAATCTCAGCTTTTAAGAAACTTTTGCCATAATAAGCTTTAAAGTTGAGGTAAGATACACATTTCTCTGATGTAAGCAAAACATCTTCAGAAGCAGAGTACGAATATTAATCATCACTAACATGTATTCCCCTTAGTGCTCAATAACATTTTGTGCACCAGCTATTCGTGCGAGAGTTGAAGCGACAGTGTTACCCGCATGAGTCAAGTCCCAGAGTGTCGGGCGCAGGGACGTCAGCATCGAAGACGCCGGACGATGACGTCTTCCAACACTTGTCAAGGACGTATTCCTTGAACCACCCAACGATGAGAAGATTCTCTTGCGAGAGACAGCAGTATCAGGACGGCATCGTCAACGGAGCGAAATGGTATCCGTTCAAAGGTAAGTTTTTTCAATACTTTTTTCTTATTTTACTTTGCATAACTTATATTTATTAACAACGTTGGGGGCATAATAATACCCGAATAAAATCATTACTATGTCCAGGTGAGCTTTTATTGCTGGCATTAAGAATTTTACGACGCTTTGAAGTGCGCTGCTCAATTCAAGTAACGATAAAGAGATCCGTATAGTTAGGCTTTATTTCCGTGCAGATGGACGCTTTTAAAGTTATAGTGTTAAACTGATGGCACATGAGACAGTTCCTTAGCTATTTACATCTATGTTTCAAAAATCAGCCTCAGGCTATGTAAATGTTTCCAGAATTTGAAATATTTGCGAGAAAGGTACCAGAAATCTATTTGGTTCGATTGAGTCTGACGCGTATGTAACATATGCTCTGCTGAATTTTCGTTTCCATAGCTTCTATCCCTAGTGAAGTCTTATTTGTGTGAGAAATGACTTGGAACAATGAATGCATATGATTGAATAATATCATATAGAACATATAAGTACCATACAAGAGTATACAAATTATAAGAAACTGATAAGAAGTTTCCTATAACTTCTTATATAATCTTATATTTTTCTTATATGCTCTTATAATGTTTTTTATGCTCTCGTATGATCTTATTTACTCATATGCGTTTATCAGAACAAGAAACTTCTTATACATATAAGATTTTTCACTAGGATGCCTATATTATAAGCTACAACGGCCTGCATCTCCTTTCTTTCAGGTAGCATGCCGGATTACACCTATATTCAGGGCGGATGCATGGAAGTCACCCTAGAACTGTCATGCTGCAAGTACCCTTTGGCTTATCAGCTCCGCAGATTCTGGCTCGACAATGTCAAGTCCCTCTTGAGGCTACTCGAAGAATCGCATAGAGGTAGGAGGAAACGTTCTCGAACCTGTCAAACTTGTGCTACTCTGGAAAACTAGAACACTTGATTTAGTTCTCAACGCGAGCCGCATGGCTATTCTCATGTACGTGGACACGTACGCGGACAAGGCTCTTCAGAAATAGAAACGGGGGTATCGTCGGCCGAATATGCTAGCGCACCGCGGCTCGGACGGAGCGCGTGCAGCGAAAGCTCGCGCTGCAAAACCCAGGGATCCCGGATTCAATAGGTGAGCGGCGTTTGGCAACTTCCGGTTCGTTAGGAAATTTTATTTAGCTGCTGACAAACGACGACGCTGATCTCCAAGCCTGTCTAAGCGTGGTTCTGAAAATTACAGTCTGGAGTTTTTCGAATTATGCTTGCACAGGCTTGCCACTCATTGTCGTCGTTTGTCAGCAGTGAAACAAACTTTCCTAAGGAACCGGAAGTTGTCAACGCCGCTCATCTATTCCTATACCTGCCTGTTTCGATCCAGATGAGCATCGTACAGGCGCGAGCTCGTGTGTCGCTATGGCGCGATGCATGTTGAACACTCTAGGCTCACAGTAATACCGCACTGGCAAAATTTCTCATTTGCAGCGCAGACACCAGCTGCCCAGTTGGGGCTGAAAAACTTCCCGTTATATACACCTACACACAGCGCAATTACAATTATCAAATGTGGACGGGAGAGAGAGGGGAAAAAAAAGAAAACGAAATGAATAGATATTCGAGAGATGTAAAAAATAATAATTTCTGAAATCTCCTTCTCCCACTGAACTTCGGATTTCTCTCCTTTCTGTTACCTCCCAACGTTGCGACGAATCGTTGAGCATTCATGTCCATAAAGAAGTTTGTTCTTAAAAAGAAAAAAAAAGCTAAAGAATAGGCCTAGTGCATTGTTCGCACTTTTGTTTTTGCAAAAGTAAAGAGAAACGAACAGGAAACACAGAGCCCTAAAATGTCTCACCCTGCAATAGCGCATTTTAATTATAGGGTCAGTGATCTTCTAGACGTCTACTACCAGAGAGTTTGTCGTACAACCTACAAAGGCTTTAGGCAACTTTTTTTATAGTTTATAAATATTTTTGTGACAAATTGTACAGACAAAAATATATAAACCTTAGCGCGGTGGTAAGAGTTTAATAAACGGCAGTTGCATATACGGTTCTGGCGGGACGAAGACTCGAGATTGTAAAAAAGAAAGTAGAAAAGTCAAATGTTTCATTGAATCCAACATGTGCTCTAACCGCGTAAATCGATATAAAAAAAGAACAGCGCGCTCTATACAGCGGACGGCGGCTGTTTGTATGTGCTACAAAGATTAGGACATCAATTGTGCATGCGTACTTTCGTGACAATAAATATGAGGCCGGGCGCAATATATGGCAGGTGACCCTACTGAAAGTGAATTTTGTTTTCTCCGATTCAAAGAATTTAATCTTCGCATGGTGCAAACCGTAGGTTCACGCCCAAGCAGCATAATGTAGTGTTACAAAGCGACCGCGATACCTGACACGCCCTGGTCATATACGGAATCTCAGGCGGCTACTAGGAATCTTACCATTTTGCGTCATAGCGAAGAAGTTTCTAGAGCATGCGCATGCCCTCCTCACGCAGCGGCGAATTCCCGAACTACGGTTGGTGTCCGGAAAGGAATTTGCGCTATTTTTCCTGTGTCCTCCACGATTCAGATGAGTCGCGGAGGAGTCAGGAGAGGCAGAGCAACTCCCCTTCCGGACGCCAGTTGCACCTTGAGTTTTTGCCGCTTGTTGTTGTCTTTATGCGGAAAAGGCCCTTTGAAATGAAAGAGGCTACAGCGGCTGAAAGCATTTTTGTTGAGCAGTTCCTTAGCCTTGTCATGGACATAGAACATACTTTTATTTACGTACGCCTTTTGCTTTAAGGTGTTCGGGGTATTATTCTGGATGACGCGGGATACCCGGTGAAGAACGCACGCCTCATGATCAAGGGACGCTACATGCCGTTCCGAACCAGTGATCGAGGAGAGTACTGGAGGATTCTGCTGCCGGGGAGATACACCTGATGGTAAGCATGAGCACATAACGGAGGTACACTCTTATGGCAAGCATGAGTGCACCATGGAGGTACAGTCGGATGGTAAGCATGAGTACATCCCGGAGGTAGTCTGTGATAAGCATAAACAGATCATAGAGGTACACTATTATGGTAAGCATGAGTACATCATGGAGAAGCACTTTTATGGTAAACATAAGTACATCACGGAAGTGCACACTAATGGTAAGCATGAGTAGATCACGGAGGTACAGTCTTAGAGTAAGCATGAGTAGATCACGGAGGTAATCTTATAATAAGCATAAGTACATTACAGAGGTGCACTCTTATGGTAAGCACGAGTACATCAGGGAGGTACACTTCGATGGTAAGCATTAGTACATTGCGGAGGTTCACTCTTGTGGTATACATAAGTACATCACGAAGGTATACTCTTATGGTAAGCATGACTACATCACGGAGGTGCACTGTTATGGTGAGCAGGAGCATAAATCACGGTGTGCAGCGTCCTGAGGAAGACAAGACGTTGTTTGGACTCTCCCTCCTCTTGCCACTGATTATGTTTTATGGCAGTATCCCATACACTAAGTGGCAGGCGTACGAACGAGCTTTCATGGGAGGTTCTGCTCGTGCATGCACAGCAGACGATCAATAGGACCACGGACGATGAATAGGACCACCTAGTCATTCCACTAGGTTCTTAGTAATGAAAAGTAATGAAAAGAAATGGTCGAAAAAAGGGTAAAACACAGGCGACCTGGTGAAGATCTTCCATAGTAACCGGTGACACGAAACGATAAAAAAAACCGGACAAAACAATCACAAGTATTAAGACTTGTGGTTGTTTTGTCCGTTTTTTTATCGTTCCGTGTCGACGGTTACTATGGAAAAAGAAATTAGTATTACGTTTCAATAACCCAGGGTGCTAAAAATATACGCCCCGTAGGGTTTGGTGGTACTGCTCACACGCAAGAAGGACCAACGAGGCAGATACGAAAAACACACCTTTATCTTTGGAGAGCTGGCCACTGAACACCGGCCACCCGAGCCCAAGCATGGCTTGCGTGGACTCCCTGCGTGCCGGGCGCCGAGCGCGAGTGTGCTCCCGCCCTTCCCGTCGCAGGGCCCACAACCTATACATTATTTGTTTACCTTTTGAGTCACCCAAAATTTAATAACCCCCCCCCCCGCCCCGAGAAAAAAAGAAAAAAAAACTAAGAAAACAGTCGTGCAGACAACTGAAATGTGCAATCGTCTACATTCCAAATGATTTAGGGTATTTTGCTTATGTGCATGTCAGAGATTCCAGTGACAACCTCGAAGTAGAAATGCGAGATGCCCAATGGTCGAGGATGTATTTGGAATATAAGATCAAAACATGTGCAACACCTGTCAAGTCTGCCTTGTCGGAAAGCGTATGTTGAATTGCCTTCACTATAGGATCATCGACAGTGAAACCACCATAGGACAACCAGTGCATCTAATATTCCTCCGTTTATAAGGAGCATTTTGTCTACCAAGCAATATTTTTCTTCCTATAGCATGATAACTATTGTATGACTACGTAGCACATTATGACTTTATTATGAATAGTTTGCTAAAATAAAAACGTAGTTTAATAATTGGTTTATTGCATATTACCAAATGTTAAAATGTTGTTACATAAAAAAAATATATTTTGCATGAATAAAATTTTTTTATGCTCCTCCCAAATATATTTTCGCGGCAGAGACGCGTATTTTCTGAAAGAATCGAATGAAGTCATACCAATACCAAAAGTAGAATTGAGCCTTGTGGTGGAAGAGGCTTTGGGAGTCCCAAGGAATCACTACCCGCGCCTATGTCTTCAGCGCTTTATTAAATCAACGCGTTTTTATTGTTTCTCCGGTCATTAAGGAACGTTTCATAAACTGTACATTTTTAGGGATGGACAAATAGCGTTTCGAACCGAGTAGCGAAGCGTCATTCTTAGCTTCAACTGTGCAAAGAAAACTTGTATGTCGTCGATTTTTACAAACCTATGAATGCTATAAAAGATCACAGTGCTATTCGGTTCTAACTCCTATTCGCCCACCCCTAGCTATTTCTTTTATAAGCTAAGTCGTTCCACTGAGGGCGTATTGCTTCTTAAACATTTTTAGTCGGATGTCGCCATCGCACATGACTGAGGAAAATAACCTGGGAGAAGCCTTTAACTGTTGGCTCTCGAGCGTTTTTTGTTTTGTTTTGTTTTTTGTAATTGGGGAAAACACTTTGAATTATGAGTCGCAAATAGCATTCCCCGATTGTTAACCCCTGTGGGTCATGTTTAAATGAAAATATTGACAAGAATTTCTGCCTCGGTAGCGTCTCTTTAAGGATCTGCATATTTAATCTCTTCCAGGCCTCGTCCCCAGAACACAACGACCTCGAAGTTCCGATGGAAGTCGTGGAAGGCCAAACGACCATAGTGAACATGACACTTATTCGCAAGTCTCGATCCTACTACCCAACTCTTGATGACAGCCAGTTACAGAAAACGGTCGGCAGTTACTCCAACTACATCAAGCCAAACATCGACGAGGACACGACGGATAATTCGAACTATCTGTCACCGGACAACGCCAACGGTTTCGAGCGCTTGTCTTCTTACAAGTTACCTGGTTCCCAGAGCGTCAAGGAAAAAGGTTCGTCCCAGTCCGTCGCAGGCTACTACCAAGCTCTTTACGAAGCGATTCGCAAGCTTACGACCAGAGATCCAAAGATATTCCAACAAAATAACGGATTCTCTGGAGCGCCCTACGATCTATCGGGCTTCCAAGACCTGCCAGAAAGACGAATGTTTACGGCGGCTTCTCAGCAACCCGGAACTGCAACCGCGTTGCAGCGCCGAACATCGCTGACGGACGAACCCGAGCTATTTGAGGACACTCAACTCGAATATCCCTCGAATAACACATACGCTCCTACGTACGATATCACCACGCCAGCGACACAGTCGACGAAGAATACGCCACTCGACGCTCAGGATGCAGCGCGCGGAGGCCACACAAAACCTTCCGCCCAAGGCAGTCCACTACATCCGCTACCGATGTCACGCATGACGACGCTAAGACAGAAAGCTCGAACCAGGAGTCGTCTAATAGGCGGAACCCCAGTTTGGAAACCGAGGAAAGATTCTCGTTTCAGGACGGAATTTTGTACCCGACACTTCAAACGGAACGCACTGTTTTCGGTACCGGTCGCACTCGCTGGACAACAGCACGCCCAACAGAAACGACACTCAGAACCGGCGCTATTTATGTTACCGATGATGACGAAACGCAGACTCCTGGGCCGGCTACAAATATATCCGAAATCACAACGAAACCTAAGCTGTTACTTGCCGCTACAACAGTGACGTCACCCACCACGAGGAAACCAGCTTATAGGGTGAAGATGACCATTACTACAAGCGAAACCATAGATACCGAGGATATAGGAATCCTGAACACATCACCCACCCATTCAACCAGGCGTTACCAAACCAGACCACGTCCCAGAATTACAACGGCAAATTCGCGGGAAGTGACAAAGGAATATAACAGCACAGTCTTGAAAGGTTCACTCGCACATCAAGGAGCTCAGAGCACACAACGCACGGTCTCTTCAGTTGCGGCCTTGACAACGACTAGGAGGGGCGCGTCTCCAACAGAAATATTCCTCGCGACTCGCGCAAAGCAACAGGAATCAGTTCTTCCAAAATCGGCTTCTACAGCAACCGTAGGCTATAAGACTCCCCTTTGGACACCTCCGGACAAAACGGAAACAACCAAGACAGTGCCTGGTTCCACAGAGTTGACAAAAATAATCACGGTAACGGCAGAAGAAAAACGAATAACGGATTTGGAGAAAACTCATAAGCCATCAGTGACACAGAGTCAAGGCCACAGTGTTACTTTACCTAAGCAGTATTATACGTCATCATACCCCATAGAATTAACGAAAATTAGACAAGGAACAACCACTCAGCAGCGAGACCCCTTTGCCTCATTCAGCACATTGCAGACGACGGGAGAAGTAACCCTGACTGCTAACACACAGGAGCCAAACTCACCCACCGTGTCTCATACAAGGCAGTATCAAGGGACGCCAAAGGTAGCTGCCACAGCAGCACAAGAACCCTCCTTGAGAACAGTAGCGTCACCGTATCCCCAGCACGTCATTGTACACAAGACTCCCGCCCCAGCGCAAGTAACAGCAGGGAGACTTCAAGAAGAAATAAATATAAAGAGCACAGTTCAGGTGTCGCCTCAAGGAACAACCCATACTACAGAATCTCCAACGCTTGTGTTTGAAAGGACGCGGTCGAATCGCCCTCAAACAACCCACACCAGGTTCTTTATAACGCATAATGGAGCTAGGCCTGGATCCCCTGCATTCACAGGTACACTACCTACTTTATCAAATGAAAGAGGAAACACAGAAACCAATACTCCCTCGGACCCACCTTCAGATACAACGTTTAGTCGCGAGGGAACCAGACCATCCGTTCCCAGTTACAAAACTACGCACGGCAGCAGGAAAGGCACCTTCTCGTATACGACGAAAATATCCCGACACGAGTCCGCTGCTCCAGAAACTACAGGACTGCAACACAGCACGCCACTCTTTCAAAATGTCAAGCAAGACACGCAAGTCACCGTTGCACCCAACCCATATACAGCGCCGATCTCATATGGTCCATCACAGTCAGTGAAAACCGACACAGTAGACCTTGTGCACGAAATAAGGGTAAGCTCACCGACGTTTGCAAGTCCTCAAGACCAAACTAATCAAGAGCCTGCAACTACCGCCGAGCACGGGTCACCCACGGCGACGTACCATCCGCGGACGCCACGTGTACAGAGTACGCCTAGATATTCTCCTAAATCCCTTACTCCAGCATATACAAAGTCAATACCCACGGAGTCAGAATACGGCACGACACCCTTCACTGAGAAAGAACAACATCGTGAGAAGAAAACTACAATTCCAGTGCAGACTTCGACGAGGACTACAACCCAATATCCGGGCACAATAACTTATCGACCAATACAACCATTCGGGTCATCTCCAGCCACAGCAACACACGGCACAACTGCAGCTCCTAGACGTGGAGCCTCAATACACAGAGCCAAGGAACAACTGCCGAGGCCCAAAATAGCGGCAGCCTTCACACCAACATTCTCTCGTGCAACGTCAGGCTACACAAACCGCGGAGCGTTTCGTTCGTCCCAGGAGCAAGGGGGATTAACGCTTACGCCAATACATAATGCACCGGGGGCAACGAAGATATACAGAGACGACCCGCCCATCCACCGGCCAGACGAGATGTTCAAGATTCATGGGACAGTCATGCTGGAGAAGGTCAGGCAACAAATGTCGAACGAAAATCGTGCAACTTCAATTGCTCAAACGAGGGATCAAAGTACGTCGCCGGGAGTGACGACAGACGCAGGAAATAGTTCGGAAAGCCCTGACGCAGAAACCATAGTCTATAGCACGCCAGATGACATAGTCCCTTCACATCCCACACCTGGTGCAACAATCACATCCACAAATCCCTCAGCGCTGCATAGGCAAACGAACAACCACAGGACTACTGCTACACCACAGCGGCCAGTAACAGTACTACAGAAACCGCAGACGCCCCAATTTTACACATTAGAAGCAACAGGTCAGACGCCGAATTCACAGGGACATAGTTCACCACTCACTACAGAGAATGAAAAAACGACCACTAACAGTGAACAACAGACAGATAACGTAAACCAAGGTTTCTCTCAGTCAGGCGAGTTCTCCAGAAATGCGGCCTTGAAACAATCGGCAATACCTCAATACACCAGCCCACAAACGCGTTCGCCGCCAAAAACTACTCAACACCCATATGTGCCCCCGACGTTTTCCTTGCCTATACCAACATATACGCTACCACATACCCGAATTCCCCCAGTATCGCCGGAACGCACACCTTTGGAAACAACTAGCTTTGTCGAGTCGGATGGAACCCCAGAACCAAAGAAGCAGGCAAGCACGGATTTTTCTTCGACACCAGCTCAGATAATCACGCAAAATACGTTCTCAGATGTTCCAACTAATGCCAATCAGTATAAAACAGAAAGCGATGCACCCGAGGCTATTTCAAACACACCCAGTGAAGAGACAGGAAAAACAGAACGCTATCCAGGTAGCCCCGAAAAGTCGGGTGAAGTTCTTGCAGATACTGAACCTAGTTTTATCCCAACGTCTGGCCCAATTTCCACGGCACCTACACGACCAACAAAGCAGCAGGCCAGTCGCGACGATCGAACCACCTTGTATTATACTATCTATGAGCCCAGAACAAGAACTGTAACCCCCGCTCATCGACGTCCTGAAGCCAGCCATGAACTCCCGCCAACTGGCATAAGAGAGCAAAGCACTCCCTTAGAAAAGACGAATGATGCATCCAGACAACATTATACGCAAGATCCAGATGAAACCGATAAATATACGGCCATTCCTCTTCATATTCCTTCAGTGTCAGAGGAAAGACGCTCGACGACGTCCACACCACACCAGGCAGACCGACCGCGAGCAGAAACGTCATCAATAGAGACCTCGAGTGATTCAGGTGTACCCACGGGACGAACAACGTTTGCCCACACGCAGAAATACACAAGTCGAGAGAGAGCTAGAAATACCCATCCGCATTCAACCCTTTACGATGTAATTTCTGATGGAAGGACAACGACCTATGCACTAGACCGCGGCAGGACAACTACCAGAACGCCGTCACCTCATACATCATCAGTATCGTCCGCACTACCAAGAGACTACACAGCTACCTCGTTTTTCACAACTCAAGATGTTAGAACGCAGGAAAGAAAAAGACTGCTTCTGGAGAAGCAGCAGTACATTCGACTACCAGCGATGCTAAAAACGGTCGGCCAACAGAAACGTCACCGTATTCCCAGTTTACGAGCATTAATATACAATCTAACACACCGGTGCACTCACCTTTCAGATACACTAATGGTGAGAGCGTACCAAGCACACAGTCAGATCCGAATACTAGATATACAAATAATGTTCGCTCTTCTGACAGGCCTATTCAACCAACAGATAAAGAGGCAGATTCGAAAATTAGATATACTAATGGTGCTTATTTTTCTGAGAGGCCGACACAGTCACTAAATACACAGCCAGATCCGAATATTAGATATACTAATGGTGCTCGCTTTTCTGGGAGGCCGACACAGTCACCAAATACACAGACAGATCTGAATAGGTATACTAGTGGTGCTCAATCTTCTGACAGGCCGTCGCAATCACCAAATGCACCGACAGATCCGAATATTAGATATACAAATAGTGCTCGCTTTTCTGACAGACCGACGCTATCTCCAAACACACAGACAGACCCGAACACTAGATATACCAATAGCGCTCGCTTTTCTAACAAGCCAACACAGTCACCAAGGGCACAGACAGATTCGAATATCAGGTATACAAATAGTGCTCGCTTGTCTGACAAGCCAACGCAGTCAACTTCTGAATACACTGACGACGACGACTTCAGGCAAACAAAGCCGTCGACAGAAAACTTTGGTAACACTCGCTTCTCAGACGCACCGACACCCTCGACTAGAAAATACACGTCTAAAGGTCCACTTTCCAATCCGCCTGCACAATTTACAAACGTTCCTGAACACTCAATGAATGCGCACAACGCTCCGGAGGGTCCCCAAACTACGCAGACCCATCTAACCACTGGAAATATCCGCGATCCCAGCTCACATAAATCAACAGACACAACCACGAGGTACACAGAAGACGTCAGCCTCACACACACGTCTTTCCGACCTCATGACACTACAGGAACAGCGATATATTTAGATACCTCGTCCGAGCTTCCTAATACTCACCTCGTTACCAGCGAGCCCAAGACATCTGATCAGCCAACAAGGTCCGAGTATGCTGGTACAAGCACTGGTCGTACACAAGCACCTATTGCGCCAGAAACCTTCAGTACTGATATCGGCTTTAAGGATGTCACAGTGCAGGATGTATCTCTTGGCCATGTTCTCGGGTCTTCAGCTGCTCTCAGCTCTCCAGGCCAAACAAGCAACAACTTTGATCCTTATAAACATTATGACAGAACTACGCCGACAATGGCTTCGTTAGAAAAGAGTTCGAGACATCACAAAACAGCCGCCCTCTTCTACACAAATGCGCCACGGCCCCAGTTTCATATTACGACTGAAAACAATTCAGAAGATACAAAAAGTGATCAAAGGAAAGAACATTTACCACCTGCGCCTCTAGAAATTCCAGTCACATTTACTGGCAGCAGCGAGCAACAAAGCTCTCCGCCCAATAATCATTACTACAGTCTTTTAAAAACGATAACATCCCAAGAAAGCTCCACAGGGTCCTCGCGCGAACAACAGAATATTCCTATGTTTACAGTTTCAAGTTATGCGGGTAACCTACATCAAAATACAAAGGCCACTGCTAATCCTAACCACTTTATGGAGGAAATTCCCCGCTATCGTGCGGCCTCCCAGAACCTTCAAAAACCTCAAAAACTCCAGGAAGGGCTAATTGGTCCCCAGACTGTGACAGCTTTTCCTTTTTCCACAGAAAACTTCTCGATCACACCTCCTTCGACTCATCCCAAATACAGCTCTTTAGAGCCTACAAGCTATCACAGCATTGAGACTCCCTCAGACGGGCCAACGTTAAGTTGGTTAAATGGCACTACTGTGCACCCTAACATCCATCATGTCGCGTCCCAACTGAACCTCCATCATCCGACGTCGAGATCGGCGCGCTACCAGTTCATCCCAGAGAGCATATTCACTAGTGTCACCTACCCTCCTACTGCGAAGGACAAAGGTCTGGAGACCCTACCACCTAGCACCAGTTCAGAACGCCGTGACACCACTGGAGAACCACGACTTCATTCAACAAGCCCGCCAACTCCAACCCAAGAAAGCACGCAGAGCAAGTCCGAGCTTGACAAGTTAGTTCAGAACTTCCAGGGACTCATTCAATCCCTGCAGGCTTATTCACACGAGCAAGATAAGTCTAAAGAAGTACAGGCCGAAGGGCAGTCTCAGCGTCATGTTGGCATGGAATTCCATGGATCAGCCAGCGGACCAGAGCTTGCGGGCAGGCGACTGACCAGCCGAAAGCTTCAGGCGGCGCCATCTCTCGCACAGCATGAACAGCTTCAAGTTGAACACGTTGTCATTCACTCTCCGGAACAGATACACCAAGCCATGACACCAAATGTACACGCGGGGCACATTTCTCGGCCGAATATGCACGTGGAAACCTACGAAGTAGAAACGCTTCGAAGAAGTGATCAACTGTCAGCGCCATCTGTGGGTACGACACCTATGCCGCCTGCGGATTCTTTTCATTCGCGGGCTTCTCGACGGAATGGAAAGTTCGTGTTTAGGCTCGGAAACAAGTGAAACAACCTGCAGCAGATCCTAATAACAAGAAAACATCAGGAACGAAAGCGATGCCCCATGAAGTATAAAGAAAAGCTGAAGTCACAACACGAACGTTGTACAAAGTCAACAGTTGTAACTTACTGACACACTCTGTTGCATCTCTCACGTAAATAATAATTACTACAATCTTGTACCATCTCCGCTTTTGTACGGAGACATGGAACCGAGAAAACTGAACAAGAATTCCTGAGTTTCGTTGATACCGTGAATATGTATGAAGATATGCTCACTGTCACTCTGCACTTTTGTTCGCGTTGACACTACCCTAATGTTGTGGTTTTTAAGCCCCTATCGCAGATCAAATCTATATCGGTAAGCCAGCGAATAAAAGCTGTGCTAAAAAACAAATGCGGCGAAACGGGAATATTTTAAATAAAAAAAGGCAAACAGCACTACCAGCATGGAGCTACCAAACGGCGAGAAGGAGCGGCGTAGACACGTGGTCGCCGTTTTTGTGAAGTGTGACAGTGCTGCTATACACCCAGCTGGACAATTTGTGCAGTGGAACTACACCACCAGGCTGCTCACCCCCGTGTGTGTGTTTGTGTGTGTGCGCGCGCGCGTATGGCGCGTGCTACTTGAGAATCCCCACTGCTTTGCCACTGATGTTGGTGCGGTGCCGCTGCTTTATATTTATAGGCAAGGCCTAGAAGGAGAGGGCTGTGCAAGTGGGGTTTGTCACCTTCGTCGACTAGAGGACCACCACAGGCCTATCGGATAAGCTCTGGTTGTGAAAGCACTTCCTGCCCATGCGCAACTGGGTGTGTTCGGGATTGCGGACGTATTTGTGTGCCTGTGTGCGCGTGTGTGTGCGCGTTGTAAAAATGTAAATCCGAGCGCAAGGCGTTTCTTCGTGGTGACTATGTTACCTGCTATGTAAGACTTTGGAGAAGTACGGGCAACGGAAGGAACTACCACGGTGTCCCTGTGTTGTACTGTGACTGATCTCCTGTTCGTGTTGTGGATGAAATTTGTGCCCCCGAAGAACAAATCAACATGAGTGTCCTAGTGGTTCCTGGCCAAGTGGTCAGCGTTTGGCTCTTAAAATATCAGTGATACACTAATTATTAAAACAAACAATACTACGCGCCTGTGTAGCGCAAAGAACAGTCGTGGTTTGTGCCATGTCACTTGAGAACACTATTTTTAAAAGAAATATACTTAATTTCTATGAAGTATGATGTTACTATCAGTTTCTCATAAAGGTGCTCCCAGAAAAGCATATTTTTCTTTCATCTCTTCCCCCTTTATGGCGATGAGAAGGAAAAAAAGGTAAGTTCAAAACACTCAGGAGTTCTAAAGTAATTTTATGCGTGTTTACCTAAAGCTGTCTCTAAATCAAGGTGCGACAGCAGCTGGTGTGACGCAGTGAGGACATAATATTCATGCGAGCTGTATAGACCATTCTGATTCTAATGCATAAGGTGGTAGTCAAAATACCAAACTGTCTTATACAATTTACTCATGTCGTACTCTCATCATAAAAACTGAGCACCGCTGTGTGCTCATACTGAAGATGCTGACGCGTCCTCGTGTAATCACTGTAGCGTGATGCACGTTAAAGGGATACTCAATCAAAACTTAAAATATACCTCTCACGTTCAGAAATAAGTTAAACATGATCCACTCAATGTGCTAGTGACAATCGCACGTTTGTATTTTGAACGAATAGCTATATTTCTAATTCTAAAGAACCGATTCCAGTAAGCGCTCGAAGATCAGCCATCAAAAAGCGCGATGCGCCGCGAGAGCTAAACCAATTGACGTCACAGACGTGACGTCAATTGGTCCAGCACGGGCAAAGCTGCTTGGGGGCTGGCGTGGTTGTGAGTTCCGCCACTTGGCGTCATCAACGCGTTACCACCCGGCCGTTTTTATACTCCATTCACCCTCAAAGGGATACTTCAACGAAATTCGGAGCTTATTTTTTGGTCTATTCGTGTTCAATGGAGCAGTATCACATCAGACACACCAATCTGTTGTTGAAAAAGACAGGAAACGGAATTTTAAAACGAAATAAACAATTAGCAAAGAGCACCTGGTGGATGTCGCTGACGCCTCGTTTGTAAAGCCCGTCTAGGAACCGTAACAGGTAGTGACGATGACTGCCTCGCCTCCGGCCACCACGAGAGACGAGGGGAACGAAGAACTCCCCTCTCCCCGAGACTCTCTTTTGTGTGTCCAAAACGTCGCTATTGTCACCCTACAAGATTATAGAAGATTAACCCGTCACTCAAAATTCGTACAAAAGCAGCTTTGGGGTTAGTTGCGATGGCCCGATCGCTGGCGTGCTTCGGCCGCTTCGGTGGCTGGAACGGATAGGACATCCTCTCGACATCAGCCTCGTCGCAGCTCTGCTCGTCCCGAGACAATCTACGTCACGATTGCGGCGGATGTCACGTGCTCTCCGCTGGCTGCTCTCCGAGCGCTTGCCAGAGTGGGCCGTTTATAACGAAAAATACAGCCATCAGGTTCAAAATACAAATGTGCGATTGTCCTTTACGGATATTGCGGATCATATTCAGCCTATTTCTGAACACGACGGGGATATTTCAAATTTCTTTGAAGTATTCCTTTAAAGGACAACTCCGGTCAGTATTCTTGAATTTGGAATTACGACTGTTTTCAGCTAAAGCAGTGTTCTTGAATTACAAGATTTTTTTTTCAATATTGGGTGTAGTTTTATAAATATCACGGCTCAAAGTTTGATTTCCGGACGTCCACTGCAAAACCGAAACTTTCTACTGGAGGGATGGCAACACTGTTCATCAGCCGTACGGCCGCGACGTGAAGTCACAAGGGTGGTACGGTACGCGGAGCAATCAATCAACCGCAGCTCCACCGCAGCGTGACGTCACAAGGGTGCTGCGCCAGTGTTCCTCGACTAAAAGCTAACACCGCTTGTAACCCGCTAAACAGCAGCTGGTACCATCTTTAAAATCGGTTTCAGTGGAGTACGCGGGTTCACTTTGACGTAATATTTCGGCTTTGATCATATTTTGTGCCACTAAAGCGACACCAGTCGTTTATTTTGGTTTTGTTTTCGACCGGAGTTGCCCTCTAGCTGAGTCTGCTGTCAACGCCACAAGCACAAGAGATCGCGGCGTGGTCGATGCTTTGAAGCGTTCTTTCGCAGAACGAGCACTCGCGCTAGAAATGCATGTCTCAACAGCCAGGAGCGTGGGCTAGCTCGCGCTTGTAGCTTTGGTTGCAGTCTCACTTAAGGGTTGACGGAGTATAGTTACCCCTTCCCGCTCCCCGCAAGAGTTGAACAAATACTTTACAAGGGGACACAGTGTAAGATAATACTCTTCAGGTGAGGACAGCGCGCTCCTCGCGACGTGCCGATAAAGTTCGCTTTTCAGTCTCTCTCTTTCTCTCCCTCACCATGGTTTCAAGCGGCGCTGGCAGATGACTCGTCGACCCGTGGGCTCGGTGTAAGACGCAGGAGGCAGGCAGCAGCGCACAAGACGGCTCGTGCCGCCTCATGCTCCACACGCGCAGAGCTCCAGCGAGGTTGTCGCTCGTGCAGAAAGACCACGGTGCACCGGGGTGTCATGGCAACGAGATAATTTCTTTCGCTGTCACACAGTTTCGCCGTTTGGCCACCGGCGACACTGTCAGCCGCGGGCACGTTACGGGCACGGTGGCCGCGGAATGATGCAGCCTTTCGGATGCCCGTCGAACGAACGCTATTTGATTCCTCGCGCCGCGCGTTTAGCCCCGCCGTGTCCTCACCTAAAGAGTGTATCTTACACCGTGCAAGGGTAATACAGGGCACTCCCCGAGGATATATAAAAAATACGACAACGAAGATCTGCGAATGGACGCCTGACGGCGACAGCGGTACAGTATTCGCATCCGCGACCCCGTCAACCGCACCGCATTCCGAGGAGTCGCCTTGTCACGTGCTCTGGCAACGAGAGGAGGCGGATGAGGGAGAGAGGCGTCGCCAAATAAACCACTCCACCAGGGGTGGTTTATGGCGCTGCCGTCGTTATGTCTAATGCAAATGAGGAGTGTGTCCCGTATTCTCTTAGTAAAGTATCTGAGTTGAATAAGCAGAGTGAAAAGGGAAATCCGGTTCGACAGAGCTCGCGCGCAGGCAGCTTACCGCCGTACTGCCGCGGAGCGGCGCGGCTTTTAAGGCGAAAATATTGGTGTCTCCGTGGTGTGGCCAGAACGTGGTTGACATTTAGACAACAAAATGGGCGCTGGAATTTCGCTGCAGTATCCCTTTAAAGTTCCCAACCAAACAGTCGCACTGCCATTAGTTAAAGTACGCAAACACAGCGGAGAACCAAGTCAGCTAATTTCACGGCAGACAAAAATCGCTTTGCCTGAACATCAGAACTACCTATTGAGCTTATATAGCGTTACTTAATTAATAAAACTTGGCATTGACCTTGTCGCCAAAGTCATATAATGCGTGGAATACAGTGCCTATGTTTCCACAAATTTAGAGTAGCTCGAAATGATAAAATTTCGAATTATAATGTGGAGAAGGGAAAGACGAAACTTTCCCTGTTCTTTTTTATTCTCTTTTCTGCTTATGAAAAGTCAGTCCTAGTGTAGTTCTAATCTAGAATTCATTTCATTATAAACTCTTCCCGGCGGTATGAGCCAGGGCCGCTGCTTGACGCTCCTACTCTACACACCTATACAGTAGCCGGGAGCTTAAAAACTGCAGGGCCTGGCAAATACCGAGCATTTTACTCTCGTCCCTTAGCCAATCAGAGCGCGTCATAAGCCGATATGAAAGCCTAAGAGCCAATCACAAAGCAAGGAGCTTAAGCTATAGGTAACTTTAGGAAGTGCATAAGCAAGCAGCACACCGTGTATGCTTGGGCATCCTATTAGCCGCGTGCGCGACCAAAAGCGTCGCTATGGTCGCCACCCGCGATTGATTAAATCATAGCTTCCTGTATACTGATAATGACTGCCCAATCTCCGGTTCATGGCGAGGCCAATGCTGCCAATCACAGCGAGGACAATCCTGGTCGTGATGTTACGAACGGAGACCATAAGAGGGCAGCACCGAAACATCGCGGCGCTAATACCAGCTATATAATGCATGCCGATTTTTTTTTAAGACGAACGATTTATTTTTATGTTAGCAATTCAAGAAAGTGCACGAATGCACTTAGGCAAATAGGTTGAAGTGTAGGCAGGTGAGTTATTTTATTTTGACGATCAGCGACGCCCATCAAAGCGCACCAAGTTTAAGTGAGCAGAAAGGTTTTGAACTCTTGATGGGAGTACGTGAAAGCATAACCACAGACAGTGAACGTGGCAAGAAAAAAGTACACGCAGCGCATTTTGAAAATGGTTATCTTGACAGTGTATAGTGACGTTTGTCGGCACCACTGAAAGTTTTGATTTTGAGTATCGGGTTAATGAGAAACTAATCACATAAAGTTGAAAATGTCCACAGAAAACGCTATAGCAGGGACCATATGATTTAAAACTTCTAGCCAATAACAGAAGAATCAACAAATAAAATTAGTACCGACAAATGTTATATTGAGTATTAATTGCGGCAGATTATATGCGTCTGCGTGCTCTTGACTCCATGGGACGGTTGTTTTTTTGTAATAAACGTATTCGAAAGAACGTATGCGATTATTTTTTTTTAAACCTAATGACCCGCGTAGTAAGTTGCATCTTACTGTCCCAGGGTAACCTAGAGACGGAGTTCAAACGTTTTATGATGCGAAATGCATGTTTTCTCGTTGCGGAAACTATGAAACTTGTCTAGGCACGGTTGGTACGCCTAAATAAATATCCTTAGATCGAATTATCCAAATACGTGCATGGCACGGTTTTGTAAGCGCCTTAAATATCTGTGGATAAGCGCAAATGTATAAGCTGACTTCCATTTTCTTCACTCAAAGTTGTACCAAAAGCAAACAAAAAACAAGCACCTGTGTAAACCACGTACTTTAAACCCCGCGATGCAGTGTAGTTCTAAACAGGCGACGCTGATAAGCGAGTTTGAAACCCTCGACACGTGCACGCGGTCCCGAGAAATCATGTCTCGGACAGGATATCCCCGGGGACACCGGAGCGAAAGCGATCAGAAGAGAGTTCTATGAATCTATTTCCAAGGGTTAGTCTGGAAACACGTTCTATTGAGCGCTCAGCTTGACTTGGAAAATCTCCCGGAATGGCTTTATCAGTGCGGAACAATACGATCGGAACGTCTAGTTGCGACACCGGTCAGGAAATTGCTCTGCGCATAATGGAAAGGAAATCAGTATTTTAAAAAAATATATATTTTCATTGTTGTCTTTTTTGAATATGCCGGATGTTCTAGTTTAGGAGCAAAGCATGCAAGTTTAGTGTCATTGGTTGAGTTTTCCTTGCTTTGCGTTTGTTTACTACACATTTAAAATATAGCTACTTTCTGAATGTTTGAGGTAGCTTGAAGTTCTAAAAACGGAGCACGTTACAGTTAGAAAATATTTCTAAAATATTATTTTTTAAAATTAACAAAAGGAAAATTTGATCAAATCCGTTCTCGAACTCAAGTGACAAGGCTTTTCAAACTACCCGAAAGCTCCTTTCCCTTCCGGGTAATATGTAGATTTCGGAGAACGCTGAGCAAAACAAAATGGTTGTCACGTGAATGTGTTATTTGCATGCTTGATCCATGTGGGATTCTGAACTACAAGTTTAGGCTCTTGTAGGTTTATCCAGCTTCCTCAGTATAAAAATCGAAGTTTTACATTGGCATCATCGTATGGGCCGCACGAGCACTTTTTGAGAACTATTTCTCTGGAGAGAAAAATCTGAAATTACATCTATATGGGTGAAAGACAGCACTCATTATATTTAATTCGCTCGTGTTGATTTAAACTCTTTGGTAAACAATGAAATATAAATTGGCTTTACACTCCTTCGGCAACAATAGTTATTACTTCTGATTGAAATGGTTCTTTTGCGTTTCAAGTTGAATATAACATCTAAGCAGAATTAGTAAATGTTAGAAGTGTAGCATGACATAAAACCAGGACACAAGGAAATAAGACCGTTGCAAACGCTAGCAGGATCTCAAATGTAGATTTTCAGCAAAATGAAGAAAAGAAGAAGAAATGTTGAATTTCTTTCCTTTTTTAAAACATAAAAAAGGGTCAATAACGCTTCAACCTGACTACCGGCTTATAGCTGGCTGCGGTGAGCAACCAGCGTCAATGTAGTCTAGACTAAAAAAAAAAAAAATCCGTTCTTGAAAGGTTTTTGGACGCCACATACTCTTTTAGTTCGTGAATAATGATTTTGCCTCAAGAACTATCGCCCCCTGGCGAACTAGAAAGGCAACTTGGCAAGAAAGAACTATTTCGCATCAGAAAAGGAGCTTAAAAGAACACCTTGGTGGTTTTTCACGAATAACCCTTTGAAAACGAGCTTAAAAAATTTGGTTAGAGTGCAAAATACGGACAAGCCGAAGAACCCCTAAGAGTTATTTTACGACCAGACTTTTTAGAGTGTATAAATGATGCCGTATACCGTGCCGAAATACGGAAATGAACACACACAAAAAAAAAGAAACAAGAAGCCGAAGTGAAATGATCAGTACATTATGAAAATTGCCGACGCACGAAACCGTAACGTCAATTAAACAGCTACGTAGGTGAAGTTCCGTTGGGAAACTGGAGTTACGTAAGACATATCCTCGTGTGATGAGATGTCTTTCCTAATTAACCTTCTGGGAATATCTCCAGTTGCGTGACAGCATTACACGTCGTCGTGCTCACCACGAACAAACCTGATAGAAGGATCTTGGACCCTTTGATTTACAAGAAATACATCAAAGATAACAAATAAAAATGCAAACTCCGATTGCTTCGACCGACACAGCTAATTATTATGAGGAACAACGGCTGCGGTTCGTTCTTTCTCTAATGTGTCCTCATAAAAATGCGAACTTAACACAAGGTATATTTCAGGAATTCTTAGAAGGGCGACGAACCTTTTTATGCCGTTTGATATAGTTGAAAGTCAGGATGAAATACATTGTAACTTTCGCGTACCGAACGTGGCGCATATTGCTCGAAGGAAAAAATTAGTTGGTGCTCAACATTTGTATTAGATACACGGGGACAACCTCTAGCGATTTCTTATTAATATATTTGTCATTTGTGAAAACGTGTCATTTACCAATCATGTAATTCAAGTAGAATACACTTAGTTTAGAAATTTTAGGTTCTTAGACTCCTTAAAAACAACGTAGGAAAATCCGATGGAAGAGGAAGACAGATAAGTAATCTCCGATCTCTTTTCAGTACAAACAACTGATACGTTTGAGTGCTGTGAACAATTTTATCAAGCACGGGTTTATTGCCCTTCCTATAGTGATTGACCTTGAGAACAAAGAAAGGTCAATGATACCGAGATTAGAGAAGCGTAGTTACGCCAAGCTGTTACAAGGAAAGTCAAGATAAAACTGCATGCTGGTCTTAAGTAAGACTTAAACAACTACAGTGTGCTGAAGAGCACACTATATTTATACACTTCATACTTTCCGCTAGACGAATGAAGCGTCATGTTGATATCGCATTAGCAAACGGTCTCAAACCGTGTATTGAATAGGAATCTATAGAACGGACGTTTTGTGTGGTCTAAGCAGTGCACAAGATCATTAGCATCTATCATAGACTTGATTCATGTATTCGTGTGCAATGTTCGCCTTCGCTTAAACTTATTTTTCTTCAAGATGGTCAACATGACTGGTTGCTTTTTCTTAAAAAGATTATGAAATATTTTGTTTTCATTGCCTTACTGGCGCTTTGCATGGACTTCATTATCAGTCATTATTTTTATTCTAACTGTTAATTAAAAAAAAATCTTTGCAAGGTTCACATTTTCGTTTCTCAGCCACCTAGTTCAGCCTGAAACAGACTGACACGCACTTTATTAAAACACACAAAAGAATCATTATCTTCTGGTGCTGCCGCTTGGGAGAATTATTCTATGGCCTCTTGTGACGCGGTCGCATGTCCGCTGTGCGTGATTGGTTAAACATTTTGCTAGTTGAGGTGGGCCATGTTTACCAACACGGGGACCAGAGCGACCGTTTGGTGACCCGAGGGGCATCAGATAGCACGTGTTCGACTTAAGAAGGGCGATTCTTCCAAGGTTGCATCCTGCTCTTCGGGCCGGGCCCAACCGGTTATGACGTCGCGAACGGCGAGGAGAAAAGGAGCCGCTTCGTTTTTTTCCTCAATCTCCGGGTGTCCCTCCCCGCTGGCCAGGAGAGGTACTTACGCGATTCCGACCGAGGATGATCGCGCCGCTTCGTCGGTAGTATCATTTTATTCGTGAGCCTGATTGGACGCAACGGTGCAAAAACCACAGGTGAGTACGAACCGTGCTTTTAGAACTGAAAGAAAGGTGCTCGATCATCTCTGAAATTCAACTTGTCAGTTGATGGACGACTTCACATTTCGATTTAGATACTTCTGAGAGTGCGCTTGAGATGGTTCGGTGGGCACATGCCGGAAGCGGGTCAACGTAATTTTTGCGCGGGGTTCCGGCCGAAACACTGCGTTGCCCTGACCTATTTAAAGATGATACGCGGGATAACGGAACAGAAATGCGAATATTAATTGAATGGTGGTAATTACCAAATCGGACCAGAATTTATTACTGGCATGGTATTTTCTTGTGACTGGACAAATAACCGAGGAAAAAAAGATATAGACGTATATTCTTCACATCTTGTATCCACCAGACCCTTCTGACATTGATCTCTGTATTATGATTAGGGATTTTATTTTCTGTATATACCGAAATGAGCCATAAATACGCGTGCAATATTACTTCAAACCAATCGGTTTGAACATTTTTAGGCCGCTATTTCGGGAAATAGTGGGTGTTAATATAATTTGATATGAAACACTCAAACGCAAGGAAACTAACGAGTTGGGTTTATTCTGTTCGAAAAAAAACACGCACTTTCATTAGCTTTTCTGCTGTGCTGTTTTGCTTCTCTAGGCAATGTCTTCGCAGATCCCAACCTGCTAAAGTCAGGTTCGCTATACACATAAAATAGTTATTCTAGCTTAGCAAAATGAGCTCCAATTGATTATGCTGAAGTTCGTCAAAAAAGGGAAGTAATTGTGGCTTCATACCGCCTTTCATGTGTTTGGGTTTGAATTCTGATTAGTTTGACCTCGAGCAATATGTCCAAGTTAAAGTAGAAAAGTAATAACCTTTAGAACAGCCTTTAACAGCGATATGAAGTCGCACTTATTTTAGAACGAACGTCTGCGTCTGTGACGACTCTTATCTCTACAGTCCAACCGCCGGTTAGACATATTCTTCTATGGCACGCTCCATGGTGATCGCGCAAGTATAACAAAAGTTACTATCCGGTTTTAGAGTTGGTCGGTTCAGGCTAAAACGGGCAGGAAGACAAGTTTTCTCTTACACTGTAGATTAATATACAGTGTGATAAGGTTACTAAACGCAGTCAGCTGCAGCGAACCTTGGCGACATGCCAGCGGCCTTGATCATCAACAGTTTTGATAACCGTCTCTATAATTTGATATTCTCAAATGACGTCCGCAGGGCACGCAAGACATACCAGAGCGTGCGAGGCACTCACGGGTGCGTTGTACGCCCTCGGGGAATATACGACGCTACGAAAAGTTACTCTTTTTTCTTTCTTTCTTTTTACCTAAAGGCGAACATAAGACACGCAGTCGAGTTATATATACTGATCCAGAACGTTTGCATGTCAGCAAGATACAAACTTTTTCTCGGTAGTACGAGAGCAAATCGTAAAACAAGAATTATAATATGAAGCTTGAAACCTTATTGCATATGCTTTACTGCCAGTCGCTGTTTCCAGCATTATGTTGTACCCGAATATAAATATTTAATAAATGTTGGACACATATAGATGTTTAATAACGCGAACATGAGCCTATATATGAAACATATAGATGTTTAATAACACGGACATGTGCCTTAAACGAAATAAAAGGAGTACTGTACGCCCTGCGTCCGTCGCCCTTTGGCCGCTGACGCACGATGTTGTTATAACTCCTTTATTTAGTTGAGGGTGCAACTTCGCCTCATTAAACATTTGTGTTTTAGCTATTTATGTTTCAAATGTCTCCATTTGGGACATAGTGGTTGAGGCTTTTCGCGTATTGTGTCAGAGCTACAGAATAATCTCTGGTAAACCACCGTATAAACAAGACAGCCACCCAAGCTTTCGACGCACGTCGTAGAGATGGAGGAAAATCCCCAGAAGTCTCGTTTTGAACATGATTGGTCAACCACAAATGACGCTCGCACAGCGGCCTTTCTTAATCGACCCTTAGTACGCCCCTGTCTTTTCGTGGAGAAATTGGCTTTCGGAAGAAAAAGAAAAGCTCGCCGAGATGTCTGAGGAATGTATAGTACCGGTAAAATACAAATCTCAAGAACGTTGTTTTAGAAAAAAAAAATGGCGCATTTGTTTTTATTTATTTAAGTTGTGTTTTTAAGTTTTGGCGTACAACCTTCGGTATTAGTAGTCGAGTTTTCTTCTAGGTTTATACCTGAATGACTGGAATTCGTTTGAATAATTACATGTATCGATATGCAAGCTGCAAAGTGGAATTTATGCTTGGTTGTTCTAATTTACTGCTACACTATTACTCAAATGTGGCGCTTAATACTTACATGAATATGTTTCGATCTGGATGAGCATCGTACCGGCGTGCGTTCATGTATCATTACAGCGTGACGCACGTTAAAAATACCAGGCTAGCGATCGTCCTGCATTGGGTAGGTGTCTACTACGATGGATACATTACGCCTCTTTGGGGTAGGCTCTAAAATGGCAATAAAAATGCAAACAAATATCCGTTTTACATTTTAGACAAAACGCCGAGACTGGAGGAAGAAAGCACAACACAACATGAAGTCTCAAACACAGCTGAAATTTATTGGACAGAAGATCGTGGTGTTATAGGGTACAAGTGCCCCGAAAACCAAATGTCCGTTTCAAAAGTAACTATATGTAGGTTTTTGGCTAAATAAATCTAAGCAATGATCTAAACATTGTCTCATTTATTCAATGTGCACGCAGTAATCACGCATTATTAGAGATGTGCGTTTGTCTAACGAATTATTAGTACCTCCGTATTATCCTTCGTAGTTGCATCCTCTGTGGTGCTGATTTCATAATTAGCATGTCACGAGAAAATTTTAAAATGTTAGAGCTGTGAGAATAATCAAGTATCCTACAATTCATTTTGTTAATGCATTAATTTTGAACTCATTTTTAATAAAAAAATTTGACAATTTATGAAATTGTCACGGGCATCAACATCAGGAGTATACTCTTATTTGCCGGAATGACGAGGAACAATCCCTGAAATATAAATTATTTTCAGTTGACATCAACCTTGTCTGTGAAACTTATTCTGAGTTGTTCACATTATTTAATTTTTTTGAACCTTCAAGGCCTCACAGACAACCTGTACTCAAAGAATATAAATAAACTTATCGAAACACTGTACTATGCACACCTACTGCGTAGCTACATGCTAAATAATAGTCCTTCCTATTTGCATTTGTGTTCCGTTTTCCATGTTGCTGTCACCTACGGTAAGAATGGTCTCAGATCAGTAAAGTACCACGCTGCTTTCCTCTAGTCCATCATCTCGTAGTTGATTGAAACATATTTCTCGATAAACAACGAAGATCTCACACCTGTCAGTTACTTGGCTTTATTATATAGTTTATGACAAACTAACACCAGTGAAAAGGTGTATACATTTAATTATGTCCTCTCCTCGACTTCTTTCATTAGCCCATGCATGGAATTTGAAATCATACAAATTCCAGCAATTATGTTCCCTGATTTATGATGTGTGTATTTTGTTTTTCCCTTTACTTTTGACTGTATATGACGTAATATTTGTAATTTTGCAATACTTGAACAAGTATATTAGCTACCACATCAAACCGTTTAACCAATTAGTTAATCAACTGAAAGTAATTGATTAATTGTTTAAATTTGCTTAACCAGACAGCCGTACAAGCAGCTCTTTGGCAAAAACTGGGAGGGTCAATATACACAAGAAGCTCTCGCGTCTTCTCCTATTGTTGCATAGTTAGACTAAAACATGTTCTGAGCTTTACACGTGGTTGTAAAACGGTACATTATTTAAAGGAAAGTGCCGCCTCGACCTAGGAAAAACTACACAAAAGGCCTTGAATGATAATAGTATAAAAGTCCGAAAAGATTATATAAATTATGAATGCTGCGTAGCTATCAGTTGTTTGGAGCAGCACACTACATTCGTGATGTCATAATAAAAATATTTACAGTTTGTTATAGTAATGAACTCTCGTGTACGCTGTATATATAGGCACAGGCGTAGACTACGGGAGGGCATCGGGGCTCGTGCCCCCCCCCCTGGAGAGATCCGAAGAGAGGGGGGGGCAAGCCCCCCCCTCCTTCGGGCCATGATTCTTACCGAGACGCCGTTTACGTGCCATGTAACGAGCTTCTAGTAGTGACATGTAAACAAAATAACGCACACAGCGACGGACACATGGCGATATACATACGCTGAAAAATGTACCCCTAAAATAAACTACTGATAATTGCCGATGTAAAAAAAATTGCGCGGAAAAAGCACCCCCCCCCCCCCCCCGGGAAAATAGAAAGTCTACGCCGCTGTATATAGGTACCATTCAAAAATGAGGCACACTCCTACGAATATTTATTTAAAGTCGTTTCTGCATTCAGCGAGCGTATATTATAAATATATTTTCTATATATTTTTCTCAAGAACGATATAAAAATAGTTGTCACCTATGCAGAATTGGTTGGGAAAACGGATAATATTTTTCTATAAATATGCAATGTATGTATTTTTGCATTAAAGATCGATGGCCATAAAGAGCTATCAACTTCACTGAAAAAATAAAATGAAGTATACCTCTAAGCGTTTGTATATTGTAGGCTTTAAAATCTTGACTAATTGTTACACGCAACAAGATCACCACAATTAGTTCACAAACTTGGGGTGCAGGGTATGTAACTCATGAAAGAATACATTTTTATAACATCTCTATTACATAAATCACTATTCTTCCTTCTTGTTTTATATTCATTTATGGTGTCGTAACATCTTTCTAAAAGTTATGAGGTAGACAGGCGCTCTTGCAAAACCATCTTCCGCATTCTAATATAATGAAACGTGTATACTTATTTTTATTAATGATAAATTATAGGCGTAATGCTATGAAAAGTGAGGTTTAGAGCATTTTTATGATTTGGGTATGAAATATAATAATAACTATTCAATATAAAATGGTGTTCATGACGGTGACAAGTGAATGTACTAATTCGCATTACCACCATTTTAGTTTTATATTGGATCAGCATTTTCCAAGTTTGTTCTATCTTTTATTATTTTTGTTAACACTATAATGGCGTTTTAATTTGTTTACCGTTTAATCTGATGAAAATGTCAGTTCAAGTTTCGGTTAAATTTCCAAAACAATACCCATAAGCAGATATTTAAACGATCAAGGGTCATTTTAGGTACTTAATCTGATGATAGGTTAAACGGGTGGGTAAACAAAACAACAATGAGTAAGTCCCATGAACTATATGCAAAGGGTATGTAGAAAAATAAATTTTAGCTGGCAAAGATCTTGGAGACTCTTTACTCTTTGTCACTTGGCTGCGAAATCTGCTGGGTCAAAGTAAAATGTATGTCTTCCCCCATTTATATTAAACAATAACCAACAGTTGGAACATTATTTATCTTTATTCACATCAAAATATCCCACAGTGAACGTTTGAAACACCATGACTATCTTGGTGAATTGGAACATCCCAAAACAATCAAACTAGAATTGATAATTTTATAGGCGTCGAAATTGGTTTCATCTGGAATAGCTGTAGTTATGATTGAGTGACAGTTTCAAAACGAGCCCCACGTCTCAACGTGTGCATCTGATGACGCCAAACAGGGTTGACTAACAGTTAATTAAGCAATATAAATATAAATGTACTTATTTTTATCGTGGCTGGCACTAAGGCATCAATTATGAAGTAGCAAAACAACCCAGCTATTATTCGTTTATGGTATGCATAATGCCCTTGACATTTGCCATGTTTGTTAGTTATTAACTTAAAATATAAACGCGAGTGCGAAACAAAGAGACTATGAACGGGTTGTATAAGCCTTGGCATTTTGTGCTGGTGTGTTCTAAAAAATTTGAAAAAAAATCGCGTAGTCCTAATTTGAACACCAGCTGCCTATTTTAACACATAAAACATTAGTGCAAAACTTTTGTCTCGGGACTAACTTTGGCGTTCTCTGTAACACTCTAGAAGTTATTATTGCCTCTTATACATCGTACTCGTGCTGCTGCAGCAGATTAATGAACTAAAGACTGAATAAAGTTTCCTCTAACGTTAAACTTACACTCTGAACAGAAGAAAATTTCTTTGCTTTCTGTCACGCGGTTCCTCAATTTATTCTGGACTTTCCACAACCCGCATAGTCGCAGCAGAGAGTTCACCGTCTTCAGGATACACTCGAAATCAATGTAACAACGACAAAGTACCAGACACGCTAATGACGCGTAGTGACGTGGAGCATTCGTAGTATACTTAAGGCCCTTCATACCTATAGGAAAGATTGTTCAAATGGTCTTAATGTTCTTGAGATGGTCGACGTGTACGGAGGTTCTTCTCAGCGCCGTAGACGCCTTTCTGTCTTGTTTTGATGGCACCTCCTTCGATGCGAGCCACGTAGATGCTGCACAAGAAACCGGTTGTATCCTTGTTGCGCCACTGTTGTCGCCTTGTCTGTATGAAATCGTGTATTTTGAAAAGATGCGCCGACAAACAACTTCCCGAATGTCTGCCAGTTCTAAGTTTTCTGGACAAAAAGCCTGGGTTCTTTGACAAGAGATATAGTTATGAATACACAGACGAACAAAATAATTATTTGGAAAGTGCGAAGTTGTATAGAGAGGTTCTCCTACCTAGAATCTAGATTGCGAATTACCATTATTTACAGTCCTTGTGCATCTTTAAGTGTTCGTAAAAACTGTTGGTCAATGTGGTATAGCAGAGAAGGCGATACATTTGGGTACGGCAATAATACGTCGCATAAAAAGGTGGCATTTTTCTAAACTTTTAAAAATAACTTATTGTTGCTGTAAACTTACAAGGGTAAAATATTCAATGTATAAATTTAATTTCCACTAATATTTTTAAAAATTATGGCAACTCCAAATTATTTAGCCAGTTTTCTGCGCATTTTTCGGTTTATTTCTGCTATGTGACAATCTAGTATGCATTTAGGATTAATTAATAGTGTTATTAAGTATATTTGTATGTCTGCAATACATTAGGTCGCTCAGAAATAAAGTTGCAAGCGTTGATTTTTTACCTGTATATAAAGTCACAATTACGTGGAGAAAATAACCTAGTTATTAGTATAATCATTCAAGGTGTGCCTACATCAAAATGCAAGACTTCACAACTTCGTCAATGCCGAGGCAAGGAACGGATTATACATAAAATGTCATTATTCGTCATAGCTTTGCAAGTCACAGTTTGACTATATATTTTTATTTGTTAATTTTAAGATCTCGAATCACCCGCTCTCTCAGATCGATAAATATGGAGCACCTGTTGATGTAATTCACTACTCGTTTGTCTAAATGACGCTAGAGTGAGCACACAGATATGATATACTTTCTAGAAAATCACGCAAACGACTTACGAATTGATTTATTGAACACGAAGGATTTATTGAGTCCATTTTGAAAAATAACTGTTGGCACGTCAATATCACCCTGTAAATATTGGTAACTGTGTATGGTTTTAACTAATTAATAACTTATTTTTTAGTTAACAAACCTCAAAGACTCGGATTCGGCATTAGTAGAATTAGTTTAATATATGATAAAATATATTAATGAATTCAATTCAGAGATTTAATTAGAGGTAAAACTTGGACATGCAAATGACACACTGAGAAGACATTTATACAGTAGCGCATCTTCTTAATCTAGCCTGTCATTGTACTTTTTATTAATGTTTGTGCGTTCACTTTCGTTTCCAGGAAGTCATGTTGTTTTCTCAAGCCATATTTATAACTATTTTTGTAATCGCAACACTTCACTCAACGAACCAGGTAGCTGCAACCAATGAAACATATTCAGGTAAGTGAAACGCCACTATTTACAGAACGTTCACCATTTTGGCGTTTTAGTTAGCTTAAATAGACATAGAGATGTTCATGAAAAGTAATCACTATCTCCGCTTTATCGCCAAGTCAAGATCAGATGTTCGTGCGAAAGTAAACATACGTTAAATGCGCAGTTCGCAAAAAAAAAATCTTTTTCCCTCTTTTTTTTTTTACAAGCGCAACAGAACTGATTCAACTGAAAATTAGTAAACTAGGTCAAAGACTCAATTTTTTTAAAATACAAAGTGCCACTGCACACAACTTTGCGTTTTTATATCAGTAAATTATAAAAATTTTAGCCTCACGATGCGTAATTTTATATAAATGATTTGCATAATTTACGCTAGCTTTTTGCTGCCAAGTGAGCTTGTCCGTTTTGCAGAACTCGCTTATTGTACAGGACTCGAGGGTACTCTGTCTAGAAAGAATTCAGTCTTTTATTTGATTGGCTAATTATTCAACCGGTCTCGGCACTACCTACCCCACCACATCACAAATCAAGTTGTCTAATTGATTGATCAAGCGTATGTGAAAGCCTGTGTCTACCAATTATCAGTGATGGCACAAAAACAAATTTCTCGCTAACCCTTTCAGCGCAACATGCACTGCAAGCATCCCACTCTTCCAAGACACACACGTTGCCCTCAGCGCCATCGCCAACACCGACTGCACAGTCCCTTCACCCCGGCGAAGCCCTGGGCGAGCTTCCACCCTCCACAGAGCCGCGCAAGCACAGTGAGTGGCATGTCCCACTCCTAACAACTCAACGCACACTAACCCTTGAGACCAACGTTCGTAGGAAAAGAGGCTTTCTCGAGAGCGTGTGGTCTCAGTACCAGACGAGTAGCGGCAGTTTCCAAGAGCACTGGTACCAAGACGGTTCGGGACAGTGGGTGCAAAGATATGGCCAACAAGAGGGACATCTCCGAACACACCAGATTGGTCAGCAAGGTCCACCTCTTGGCGAGTGGGTCGACAAGGTCGGTGTGGTTCCCGCCGTGTCTCCAGAACACCTGAGAAAACTGGCTATTGCGTCGCTGCAAGCTGAAGCAGCTAAACTACGCCCTCTGGGACTTCCCCTGGTCCCTGGAATCGAGACCAGCCCGCAACAGCAAGTACTGAACGACGAAGGGCTCTCCGCCTGTCACAACCACCACAAAAGCTCCTCTGGTCGTGCCATCGTTCACAGGACTTAGTCCAGGAGCCCTTAGACCTTCAAGGTCTCACAAACCGTTACCGGTTCAGGATGAGAATTTAGAGAACGAAGCCGTCCCGGATTCCCCAATTCAGCAGGACGCTTCTGTTAAGGAGGAAAGTACGTGGGTTTGTTTTCTGAAGCTCCGCTGGGATCATCGCTTCTACCGCTGTCGCACTCCCTGCTGTCGCTGCTTCAGCGTTCGTCAAGCGCTCTGATTGGTTCGCCTGTCCACGCTGGGCTATTAGGGCACTGCTCGTCGTTGGCGCAGTCACGCTTCAGCTGCTTCATGTGGAAAGACTTCGCTTGGGGTCATAGTGTTCTGCTGTTTGACGTCTGGCGCCATGGTGTGTCCGTGGTGTGGTTCTCTTGTGCTTTCTGCTTTGGTCCTCGTTCATTTGTTTGCTTTCTTCGACGTAATTGCTGATTATATCAAGATGAAACTAAATTTGATGTACAAAGAACTTGCCTATAAGTGAGCTAACTCAGGCTTCAAATTAATAGAATTTGTTTATCTATCTGGAGTATTTTTTCATAATTAATGCAGTGAACGAGTCAATCTCCTTGCCAAAATACCAACTGCTTTCTTGAGGCTGACCAGATTCCTTGTTCATAAACAAAAGTTTCTTGGCCTTACTCATGGGCAATATTCTTTAAAATGAACACTTTTTATGTCAAATTAAAAATGAATAAAACAACAATATAAAGTTGGCGTGCGAAGTGCGAAGTACTCAGGAAGGACAAACAATATTTGCGGTTTCAGTACATTTGACTTGAGCCTTTTGCAACATCAGTAGCGTCTGCAACCCTTGCTAAGCTTCATAAAAATAGTCGTGAGACCTTTGAGCATACTCACACGACACTTACAGTTATCTGTAGCATAACATTTTAACTAACGATGGCTTCGCTGCTCACTTCTAGGTAAATGGTAGCAGTGCTTCACGATTTCGCTGCGTTCCAGCTTCGACTACCAAACGGCTAACTCCTCTGTTAAGATGACGAACTTCAACGTTTTTATGGTGCAAGTGAAACTACATCTGTACGTGTTTCACTAGTGTTAGAAAACAAATTCACTAAACATTAATAAGTTGCAACCTAAAGAGGGGTCAAGTTGCGGCCTCACTTAAAACAAAGACATAAAAAGAGTTACGTGCGCGCCCTTACTCACGAAAGAATATAAAAAGTCGTAAAATTCGTTCAACAAAATTTAAGTGCAAGAGTATTGAAAGAAGCATAATCAATGAGACCGTTATATGATTTAGATTGCTTCACTTTTCGCGGAAAAATACAGTCATGCAACTATCTCCGCCAGGGCCAGCAAAACTACGACGAACGTTATATATCACTACGTACATCCGGCACCCTCCTCTTTAGCATATCTTGAGTAGTCTTGAGTAGTGTAAAGAAAATACGCGGTTTATTATCACTCAATATTCGCTCAACGTTATTGTGCATGTCCTTGCAGGATTGCCCAGGAGACCTCCGTGGCATCCCGGTGAGGACGTCTACTTAGTCGCTCTCAACTGATAAGAGATAACACGCCGCGGTAGGACTTCATATCAAGATGTTTAACAGCGCTGCAGTACTCTTTCAATATTTCAAACGTGTAACGCCTTCGCTAGGTACCCGTCTAAAACTACAAGAAAAAAACAAAAAACGTTGCTTTATTCAGGTTGAGACATCATGTAGAGAGAAACATGTTAGACCGCGGTATCAAATAACTGCGATGCAAGGACGCTTGGATATATTTTGTAGTGTGACAAACAAAATAAACATTAGGCTCTCCAGCAGCTCCATAACATATACGCTCACTGCCTAATGTCCTGTCTTCAAGGGAGATGGGATACAGAATTGGGGGTGGTTAAGTCGCAGAACGGCGCAACATTGACAGATAACAAACACTTTTCTTTGCGTCGATTCAATCTTGATGATTTATTTATCACCTTCTAACACCCAAGTTAGTACCAAGTGCTTGAATTTAGAAAACATCCTCTCAGTTGCCCTGTATATGTCCTTACAGGGCCGCCATGGAGACCTCCGGGGCCTCCCGGTGAGGATGCTAACTTGAACTGTTTTAAACATGAATGTATTGTAGCGTATAATAATTTGTAAGCAAGAAGCCATGTGGAAGGTCCGGGTCTCTCAATTGTACCATTCATGATACCATGCGTGTGGGCTCCGAAAAAACCCTACGAAGGTGTGCCATTATTGCAGACGGTAACTTGATTTGCCATCAATACTACGCATTAAATATATAACATCTATACAATTAATACGTTGGTTAACGACAACTAACTTCACTAACCTAATTATTAAGGGGTTATTAAACAAAACGCAAACAATTAACCCCCGTCACATGTCCTTTCAGGACGGCCCAGAAGACGACCACGGCACCGTGGTGAGGGAATCGATTTGGTCGAACTTTAAGAAAAACAATAAATCTTTAAAAAAATACTTTAAAAAAGGCGCAATACGTTAAAAAAACTTATAACCGACTGCACTCGTTTGATGTATACGTCGCTTGATCACGGAATACAAGATTCTTGAATAATTGTGGATAACCTTTTACTAACAGAATCGCCTGAGCATGCCGCAAAATCTCATGCGTATACGTTCCAGCTTAAAAAGATAAGTACTCTCTGACGCAATTCTATAACCCCGTTCTGCGTCTCGTAACCCTAGTTTTGACCACTGACGTGCACGTAACACTTCACAATTAACGTTCACATACAAAAAGGGACTGAAACATCTGCACGTGTCCTTACAGGACCACCTCGAAGACCACCGTGGCCCCCCGGTGAGGTCCCAAATTTCGTGGCTTTTCGAACACTTCTAGTAGTGAGAATGCATGACGCGATATCAAAATAGAGGCAATATGTTAATCTTCTTCGTCCTAGAAAGTTCCTAAACGACATCAGTAATGCTGCATAAACGTGTTTGAGGGGGTTCGGTGGCCGAGTGGGCTAGCGCACACCAGCTCGGAGTACGTGAGCGAAAGCTCGCGCTGCAGAATCCAGGGATCCTGGTTTCAATCCCCACCCGTGCCTGTTTCCATCTGGATGAGCATCATAGCGGCGTGCGATCGTGTATCATTACTGCGTGATGCACGGTAAAGTCCCCAGGCTTGCAGTCGTACTGCACTGGCTCAATTTCTCATCTACAGTGGATAACGATTGTCGCAATGTTCTGGCAGACTAAACTCCCACTGTATAAAGGACCAACGACTATTTTTTACCATGTTTGAAGTGTAAGATTTGCGCACTGCATATCTTGAAAGGGTGAATTGCAAGAGGATGATGTCCTGTAATCAAATTAAGAGGAATAATACGTTTGTTCAACCTGCCGATTCGTAATATATGAGGTGTGAGGCTATCATATCAGATGCAGACCTCATAACAATTCCCTTTATTAAAAATATTACGCAATTTTTAAAGAAGTATGCTCAAGATCTGCACATATCCTTTCAGGGCCGCCTAGGGGACCACCATGGCACCCGGGTAAGGGCACAAAGTCAGAAGCTCACGGTATCATAAAATCTGAAAATCCGAATTTCAGACGCATACCTTATATTCATTTTGTTCTTAAGGAAACTATTACGCAATTTACGATCGAGGGTGCTCAAAGCTCTGCACGTATTCTTTCAGGGCCCCCTGGGCCTGGGCGACCACCGTGGCACCCGGGTAAGGTCATAAAGTCAGACGCTCGCGGCACCTTCTAATTCAAGTTTAAGCCTAGGATATCAGATACAACATTATATTTACACCTGTCATTAGGGAAAATATTACGGAATTCACGAAGGAGTATGCTCAAAGCTCTGCACATATCCTTTCAGGACCGCCCAGGGGACCACCTTGGCTCCCGGGTGAGGGCATAAAATCAGACGACGCTTTCACGGCTATAAGTCAAAATCAAGACGCAAGGAAGATGCCGTGGTAGAAATATCCTCTTTGACGAGCCGTGTGTACCCGTCTTTGCAGGATTTCCTCGGGACCCTCCGTTTCTTCAAGATGACGGCGGGTTCATCCCTCCCGGCCACGGTGGCGTTCCTCCAGGACATGCCAAAAGGGGTGGAGGTGGTGGTGGCAAGCATAGAAAAGGAGGTCGTGGGCGGGGGAGGGGTCGTGGTGGAGGGCATGGAGGGGGACGTGGCGGAGGACACGGAGGGGGACATGGAGGGGGACACGGAGGGGGACACGGAGGGGGACCCCGAGGTGGGCACGGAGGTGGAGGCGGGGACAGGTGGGGAGGCGACTACGACGATTACGACGGGGGTCCACAAAGGCCAAACCGACCCTACCCCGAAGAGGTAGACCCCCATTCTGGATTCGAAAGGCCGCGTCCAGGCAGGCCTGGAGGCCCTCCACCTAGGGACCGCTTCCCACAGGACGGATATCCCCCCGACGATGGCCTAGGTCCTCAAGAAGGAGGAAGACCCCGCCAAAGACCTCGGCCAGATCGGCCCCCGCCACCCCCTGAGGGTTATCCGAATGCTCAACCTCAACCCCAGCCGCAGCAGCCGCCTCAGCCACAGCCGCAGCCCAACCCACCTCAACCTACGCGGCCAGTTCAACCGCCGGTAGGGATGTCTCCGGACCGGTACCCATAGATGTTTCTCCCGAAGATGGGGACCCTAACAACCTGAGGGCATTGCAGCCACGTGAGTAGACTCCATCGAATGGGTGAATAGCCTTAGTCTCTGGACAGTTATGGAACCCGAATGTAAGCGATGCTTTCTACTAGACAGGTATTTTCCATGGTGCACACATAGTCCCTCATCACCCGCACTTTATGTTGGATTGATCGTGTGCGAAGTGGCTTCTGTTGCTTGCTGGTTGGGCGAGCTCTTACACGTAACGTAGCACGTGCTTTGGACCTTGTTTTAATTTATATGATAACTTTAAATTAGACTTAAAAGAAACACAATAAGAATTAATATATCGTTACATTGCTCACAGAACTAATTATTCGATATGGGGTTTCTGCTAGATTATATTTACAATAAAAACATTGAGTATCTATTTCATTTGCGTGTCAGGTATTTATGGTTTGTATGTAACATCACGCTAGGAACGGGGGTATTCGCGTCATGCTGCTAGCAGTCAAGGGTGGAACATCGCTTGCCATGGCGTAGCTTTGAACGTGTGAATTTTCAGTAACATGCCTACTGACAAGGGCGATTATGCTGAATTCCCTAAGAAGAGTGTGCCAGCGTCAACAGGATAGTCTCCAAATATCACAGTGGTGCATTGTGGCTAAAGCTCACGGTTGTTGTCAGGCGAGCGAACTGTGACCGAAATAACCGGTTTACTGTAGGCGAAATGTTTTAGCTTGAAGGGCTATCTTGCCGGCGATATAAGTTTGCTTATAAGAACACAACATTAGAACACTAAAATCCTCTACAATTTCTTGCAAAGTCTTACAATAAAAGGTAGGGTTAATTTCTTTCGCTTGGGCCGTTTTATCTACAAAAAAAGGTTGTTCTCATTGGCTAGGTGAAATATTTGCAATTAAGTTAATAGCATTTGGGTCCCGCATAAAACGATGTCAACGGTATGTCAGAACTTCAAAACAAAGCTCACTTAATGGCACGGTTAAAAGAAAATCATCAGGTTCCAGAACGAATCAGGCCGCAAAAATACTGTTTATCCGAACTCAAACAGTCAAAAAATCATGACGAGCTTTCTGACAATAAGTGAACGCATCATTGGGGTTGATGGCCGCTCGCTCGCTCGCGCGGAACACCGACATAACAGTAGAAGTGGTCTCCATAGCACAAACCGTCGCTCTCTTCTTTTTTTTTTTTCCGCGAGTAATTTCTGCAGTCAAATACGCTGAAATTTATTATGCCTTTTTTAAATTTTATTTGAGAACACAAAACCCCAGTCACTGAGAGCTTAAGAAACATGGGGCGTGGCAAGTCTCAGGCAGCTTATCATCACTCCGAAGCCAAGTGAGATTGTGGCATTAGCCGATAATAAGGTAGAAAAACAATTCACGAAGCATAAAATGCAAACATAATAATCACGCCCTGCATTTCTTACGCTGACAGAAACCATAGAAGTTACCTCTACCACCAGCATGGTGGTCACCGGCGTTTAACGTCATCTCGTGCCGTAACTGAAATCCTCGCTCGAAAAAAAAACAACAAAAATATGTGAGTTTATTGAACTTTGGAACACGTCATAGCCATTCACGGCGAATAACAGAAGGATCCCAGCGGATTAAAAAAGAAAAGCTCAAAATACAATTATAGACAACAACAAAAATGACGATGGGCACCGGGACAACGAGCACTGACATGTCCTTGCTCACTGTCTTTGTGCACAATGCATTTTTCTTTTGTGTCTAATTGTAATTTTAAGCGTCGTCATTTGCTGGGATCCTTTGTTGCTAGACGTGACTGGCTGTCTACGTGTTCTGTAGAAAACGTTAGACTTTCTACTTGTAGACTTTTACAGCAATAGCTGTTAAGGGCTCTTCCCACCACTGGAAATGACGTTCGTTGTTGATGTTTTAGCTGCAGTTGTTGATGTTGTATTTGGCGATGTAGGGCGTCTTTCGTCAACGTTACAAATGAAAAAAATAAAAATAAAACAGAATATTGCCGTTGCTGCCGCCGCCGCCCGCAGGAACCGAACCAGGTCCGCTGCATGCGAAGCAGTGAATTATTCCTGAGCTGCCGCCGCCGGTCCAGTGGCTGGTTTGTATACCCGATGCCCATGCACGCGCTGTCTGGAAAAATAAAAATAGCCGATCACAAGATGCCGTCGTAGCAGTGCCATTGGCAAGAACTCGTGTACATGCATTCACGCGCCCCGGAAAAAAAAGAGGAAAAAATAAACAAAAGCGTTCGGAATTGAGTAGGGTGCCTCCATCTGCCGGCCGTTAGAATGGAGCAGAGAGGAGCGACTCCGTGTGGCGGCGTCGATCGTCACGAGCGGAGAGCGTGTGTGGAACGCCAGCGCGTTCCGAACGCCGGCCAGCGCGTACAAAAGGGAATAGAGTTTTAACAAAATCTTCACGTTATGTGTTTGCGTTTTCTCTGTGGTCCGCTACACATCTCATGTATGTTTTGTTCCGAACGCCACGCCGAGGCCCGACGAATAGACCTTTTGCTAAATTACCCAAGCATCAAAAAGGGTGCTGGGAATTAAATATTCGAAGTAAACAACCAGATTAAGACGTCGGTGAACGCGCGTGTAAAGTGCCATTTGTTTTCAAGTTTTACTTTAGAACAGTTACCGCTGCAGAATGTAGTATGCGCAGCGCGTGTAACTACACTCACGCAGGCTCCTTGAGTTTGAGTAATTTAGCAAAAGGTCTGTTCGCTCTGTGACTGTATACCGTAAATTCACACAAAACAGCTCTTTTTTTGTTTTTTTTTTGTTAAGCGAATGGTTGGGACGCAGTAACTGCCCTATCACTATCAGAGGGCAGTTCTGCCGTTTTTCTTGGGAGTCCAACTGTTTTTTTTTTTTTTGTGAACATAGTGGTTTAAATTATATGTATCTGATAGGGTGGTTTGTCCGTCAATATATATACTCTCAGCAAAGTATTTTGCTACGTCTTTAGCATTTCTGAACTATTAATTCCTAATTTGTTATAATGTCCTAATTTATCGAAAGTACGGAATGGTTTGGAGTGCAACCATTCTACGTCACAGCTTAATCACATCCGGAAAGGTAAAAAAAAAGTTGAGCAGAACATTCCCTACTGCACTTACGCAACCTGTCTCGACTTCTTGCCGCCCGTGGCAGCATTCCTGACCACATGCTTCAGGCATGCGACGCGATCGACGTACGCGTCTTTGAGAACACAACAAAACGCGAAATACGTGCTATGGAAGTTTGTGCTCCGTACCGTGCTATTCCTCCCGAAAATTGCGAGATACCAAACACTACGAAACTACCAAACGGTCCTGCACACATGAACTAATAACTAAAATAATTGTGATAGAAAATGCGAAATACAAACCAATTCGCCGTTCATCACGAAACAAAACCACCAGCCCACACGTACCCGGATTTTCGAAGTTTAAAATGAAGAAACTCGCTTGAGCAGCTTTTAGAACAGAAGAAACATTTCGTAAGAAAGGATGTCGATTTGAGTAACTTGCAAGTGATTTTGCGTTCGTAGAGGGCAATCACTTTCTCCATGACAAAGGAACTGGTCGCAATTCACACTTTGCCCTGCTACATTAATAAATGTGCACCAGTGCTAAGGCAATCGTAGCCCACAAGTATTGAAGGATGCTTCAGTCATTAGCGAGTAGTCTTGCGATAACTTCGGAAACTTTTGCATACGGACGAGTTTGAAAATGTTCTCTTATGTTATTGACGTAGCTTCATATCTCAAGGTGCATTATCGTATGGTGTAGAGAGTAACACCTTAAAAAAACATAAAGCTTTTTTTAATAATGACTAGCATGCTGAAAGCATTATCGAGGCGTTTTGACACAAATTAGGTAACAAAACATACCATTAGGAAAACGCGAAACTGTACCTGTCGTTTCAACATAAACTATCAATCGCTTTCAACGTGTTGAAAGCATCCACGACACAGATGTATGAATAAATATTTTCGGTTGTGTGGATACAATTTACTCACTTACTGTAAATAGGTTACAAAACCCAAAGTTCATCTCAGAATTACTTATCAACATTTAACAATTATATTTCCGTACTGTCCAAGAAACACTCGATTTATTCTGACCTATATAGACTGAGAGCCTAATGCCACGTAGCTTTGTTTATAAATCTACGCACTCCTAACAAAAAGAACCTCTACAAAGCAGTATATGTTTAGTTTAGGTATATAGTAACGCCTAGACAAACTGCAATGAATTCGCCGCGCACGCAAGGGACATACTTGGTCGGTCACAGGACAATAACAGACTCAGTTAAGCATGTCTTTCAGGCTAATAAGGACGTTTAATTATATTCTGCCAGGCAGACCCTTTTTGGGGAAGAAAAAATTCCGCGTCTTCGTGCCAAGCCTATTGGTGAGTAGGCTTGGCACATTATTGCTGTGTAGGTTGGGCACGAAAACGGCGTCGTTGTGACAAACTTACACGTCAATATATAGGTCTTCGTCAGATGGCGGACACCTTGACCTGAATTAGACTAGGCTAGCTGGCATTTTGCATCGGAAGTACAAAGCGGAATGTAAATTATTGTTTGTTCTTTTGTATTTTCTACAGGGTGTCACAAAAGAAAATTTACACGGTATTTTTTACCGCGAAAATAAACTAGGCATCGCCGAACGCTCATTCTCCGCTCAAAGGTAGAGCTAGAGGTCACAGCCAGATGCCAAAGTTTCAGCCCGATCCGATAACTTAATCAAAAGTTATAAGTGATTTTCTGAAAGTTTCAATGGGAAAATGGCGGCCGACGGAGTTTTCAAACGCATGGGGCTCTATGGCACCAGAAACCGAAAACGGGCAAAAATGGGCTCCATTTTCCCACTGAAATTTTCATAAAATAACATATAACTTTTGATTAAGTTATCGGATCGGGCTGAAACTTTGGCAACTGGTTGTGACCTCTAGCTCTACCTTTGGGCGGAGAATGAGCGTTCGGCGATGCCTAGTTTATTTTTGCGGTAAAAAATACCGTGTAAATTTTCTTTTTTGTGACACCCTGTATTCCTAAAACCCATGTACGATATTTTTATTTATTATAAAAGCAATTGTCTACTCCATTTGAGTGTTTACGAATTGCAACAGCGTGACGCTTATGCCATTAGCAACCAGGAAGAGATTTCCTATAGGTATCTCCGCGCTGTACGTTGATTATTAGGGGTTTTTCCGGTGCTACGAAAGGTGGTTTGGGTGAACACTAGATTAATTTGTATTGCGCGGTCGTGAGTGGGACACACCTTGTTCTCAAGTTAACAAAACTAAGTTGATTTTAGTTTTTTAACCAAGGTTTCGATTATGCTTAATCATTGCAGTGTGCGGTGTTCGGAGCCTGGCATTTGCGGAAGATACCAAGAGCGATTACCAGACAGTGCCCTTCATCGTCGGAGGCAATGTGACGACGCACAGGAGTTGGCCCTGGATGGTACATTTATGCTTTAAATTAAGTTTCAGTGCTGGTAAATACAAATTGTCAAGATATATGAAGAAACAAATATATAGGATTATAGAAAAGTAGCCACGAGAGGGCTTCATCTTGTTGCAATTCAAGCGTGGCAATGTCATGTATTAATTTTGTATGTATATCAGTGTTGTCTAACCCAACTCAGTACTGCAGCACTTGGAAATAAGATAAACTAACATTTAGTTTGCAGCTTTTATTTAAACTTCTCCTTCATTGTCGCGTGAATTGTTACGGCAATATTCAGGAAGAGAAATTGCGCAATTACTGTTAAGTATAGTCTCTGATAGTAAACGTCGCGTATTAACCTGAGGTCAGTAGAAACACTGTTTATGCGACGCTTCCGAGAAACAATAATCACGGTTTATGTTATCTTGCTGAAACACTAACGTTCCAGTAGCCTTTTTTTTTTGCATTCCTTAAAAGGCTGTAATTGTCTGCCCCCTTCCTGCGCTATTGGCGTGTTTGTTTTCTAAGTCTTCTTTCTCATACGCACACGTTTTTGCAATGCTCAGCAGAAAACACATTCGCTATGCAGGCTTTTAAGAAATCATAAATTTTCTTGCGTTTATGTAGTTTCAACTTACTTAATATGATTTAATTTTCTTTTTTACATTTGACCGTGTGCTGTAAAGCTTTTCTTTAATATTATTTTGAATTTTTAAAGCAAACGCTTTTGATAAAAACCATGTCATTTCTTCGACACAAAGAAGCTAAGCAAAATTGGAGATATCAATTTCACTATGAAAATTTTTGATCACTAAGATACTCTATTTCTTTTCTTCAGGCCAAACTCGAAGTACTGAACCCGGATGAGGTGACGTACAAGTTTTTGTGTGGCGGCAGTATCATCTCTTCGCGCTACATGCTCACAGCCGCACATTGCTTCAGTCCTGTTCCCGAGTAAGTATTACTTATAATGAGCCAAAACTCGATATGAAAACTTAGTGTTTTCTCATTCTCTTTCTTCAAAAATATCTTCGCTCTCGCGTGACCTTAGGCCGACTGTGGTTAAAAATAACCGCCTCATTGCAACTACCCCCGAAGTTCTTCCCCGTCAACTATACCACGTCTCTTTCCCACCACGAATCAACAACTCAGCTTTGTCTGTTAATTACGTCGCCTTACTTCGTTCATTAGATGTCGACTTTTAATATTACCTCCTTTTAGCCCCGGGGAACTGTGGCGTACTTTGTGGAAGAGTATACTACTGTGCTCTTCATCCTTAATATTTGTAGGCGGGGCACCGAATGTGTCCCGAGCTGTTATCATCATTAGTTAATCTCAGACATTCCAATCCTTAGATGTAAAATTATAATTGAAATTGAAGGTTTGTCCTTAGGGCAAACTCTTTCAGCTGCTTAACAGTAAAGCAACTACGGCTAAACGTAATGTAGGTAAAATAGCGCAGAACGACAAAGACAAGTAGGAAGGAACAACCAAGACGAACAGGCGCAGCGCCTGTCCCGTCTTGATTGTTCCTTCCTACTTGTCTTTGTCGTTCTGCTCTGTTTTACCTGCATTACGTTTAGCCTAGACCAACTAGCCCAGTTTTCAGCTTTGGTAAACCAACTGTGGCTTTTTAAAACCGGGTACCGTTCAGTAACTGTACTCAGTTCTAGCTGAGTACCATCTAGGAATAATACCCGGCAACTTAATGCATTTTCAATTTTCTTTTGACTATGACTAATCAAAGGCTAGTATTTCACGTCATAGAAGCACCCTGAGGTGACTTATACTTGTTTCACTCAGTATGGTCTTGTGTACTCCAACTTTGGTGATAGGAAGCTGCGGTTCCATGGCACTAGAGAGATGTGTATGAATCTGCATAGAGTGGTTCTGACTTTGAAGAAAACAATCGAATGGGGATTCGTCTCTTTATTCACCCTCATACGGGTATAGATCGACATTGTTACTTGCGGACTGCCTAGTTTTATACACCTTGATTGCAAGCACAGTTTCCTTACTCCAGACAGGCAGCCACGTGATGACCTGTGTTCTTTTCATGCGCAGGCGCGCCCAAAACTACCGGGTGGTGTTTTTCTCGCCCCGGCCCGGAAGGACCCTGGAGCGTATCGTAGAAAAGATCTTGATCCACGAGAAGTACAGCAGCTACTCGCACTACTACGACATCGCGGCGGTGCGCTTCGATAGGGACTTGCTGCGACCCTTTATGCCCATCTGCCTGCCCACGCCCTCTTACGCCAGCAGACAGCTGGCCGAGAAGGTGGCACACGTCATCGGATGGGGATCGACCAAATTCGGTAATCCATTAGTCGTTTTCTTCACAATGTTGCTTGCCAGGAAATGAAAGCTACTCACTATACTACACTAATGTTGAAAAGTGAATGTTACATCGAGTGTCACATTGAGGATTTTTTGGGGTGCCAGGCTGCGTCGAAAAAAAAGTCTGTTTCTTTATATTTTCCAGGGGAGACAATATGGCGATAAAAATCGTCGTTATAACTTTTTGTTTATAATTGTATAGCATGAACAGACATTTCCGCCCACTAATCTCTTTAGCATGATTAGGTATACCATAACGTTTGGCATATAGATTGTCAGGCTTGTTTAGTTTTGATTTGACTCTTTGATGCCATATTCGGAAGTTATATGGACTAAATTTAACGCTCACGTTTTATGCAGGGGGACCTAGCAGCAAAGAGCTCCGCGAAGTGGAGCTCCCGATTTGGTCCAACGAGGAGTGCAAGAAAGTGTTTGACCCGCTTCATTCTCAGCACATCGACAAGGGCATTGTTCCAGCCCAACTCTGCGCGGGACGCAGGGAGGGTGGCGTCGACGCGTGCCAGGTGAACCTAGTGCTTACTTTGAATTCTCGAGCTTGACAATCTTCTTATGACACTTTTCATTCTGGGAATATTATTTGAGAAAACATAACCAGGATTGATTACTGTCGAGACCGGTTATAACGAAGTCAACGCGAATTTGTAATCACTTCGCTATATATCCTTCTTCGTTATATCTGGACTCATAAAAATAACACGCAAAAACAAGATAACACGGGCCGTCACCGGCACATGCTTACGTGCCTGCAGAAAGCGGTCGAGGATTCCCTGTACTCAGCTTTCTGCTAGATCGGAGCGAGTGCTCGTCAACTGCGAGATGCTCGGATCGAGAGAAGATCCTGCGAGCTACGTACGGACCGTGTCGACAGCTGCGACGGCCGCCGCGGAGGACGCCGGTGGTGGACGGCATTCTTTATGTTTATGAGCACTTCGTCAAGTATGGCACGCTTCTGTTTCAAGGAGATTGCCTTCGTCTTCCCCGTCGAGATGCCGCCAGTGCCCGGAATCTCCATCGTTAAATGTCGATGATTGGCCGAATCGGTGCTTGCGCGAAATTATACTTTCGCGCAAGAGCGACCACACCGACCAGCGTCGCCGACGCGGAACACGAAACAACCGAATAAGCGCGCACGGCACCGAGTTCGCGCTCAAGCTCTTTTTTTTGTCCGTATAGAAAGCCTAGATTTGAGAGAGGGGAAACTGCTCTATCGGGGGTCACGTGATTTGTGGGCCGCGTTTGCGAAACGAGCTGCAGCATGCAAGGAGTCAAAAGCGTTGTTCACCTCCTGCAAACGTGTCCGCCTCTCCGCCCAGTTTCCTTCGCCGCACTGGCCACGTGACAACCAAATGCAGGCGTACTTGCGCCAATTTGCCCAGGAGTCGTCTGTCATTAAATTGCAAACTCCGTCATCTCCGCACGGTACCTTGTCGCTAGCGATCTAGCACTCCGAAGCACTAGCGGTGTAGCGCTCCGAAGCACTCAGTCGGTCTAGCGCTCCGAACGCAGTAGTGGTCTAGCGCTCCGAAGCACTAGCGGTCTAGCGCTCCGAAGGGCTCCACGGCGGCTTCCCCGCGTGCGATGCGGAAAAGCCGCTTCTCAGATAAGGAGCACGGAGCAGACGACAATGCAGAGGCTGCTGCCGGCGGCCTTTGCAGCATCGCCTGCGGCCCGTTCTGGGTGGTTGCTCGGCCGCGAAAGCAAAGTGTGGCAATCTAAAACTTAAAAAAAACTTTCAGAAATTTATTTTTTTTTTTTAATTATCACAATATTTCTTTTCGCTATATCTGCGGGAGCCGCTCAATTTCCTTCGCTAAAAACAGACACACATTAATTGAAAATGTGCAAACGGTAAAGTGAAATCGTGATCGCTTCGCTGTAGCCGCTATTTTGTTACAACCGACTTCGTTAAAACTGGTCTCGACAGTATACTTTCCTTCATTTTTATTCGTTATTTTTCTACGTCAATCACGAGCCTTTATTTATTTTCCTTTTACCCGTAATCATACCAAGTTCTTGTGACGCTCTTTCGTGGGTCTTATTTTTATTGATGATAATGCCAAAGGCTTTCTCGTGCTCTTGCGGATGCCCGTCTTGTTGGAGGCGGAAATATTTTATTCAACTTCGAGTGTAAAGGCTAATTCATACTCATCATTTCTATTTTGGCGAAAGCTAAAAGCATCTTACAAAGATGAGCCTCCTTGCAGAGGCCTGGACTATAGTCATCGCGCTCATGGAACAATTCCAATGTTTCCTTTACTTACCTATCACGTCTTATGCGTGAATTATATGTGAACTGGAGAGAAGAAAGCGCTTCTTCCTCACAACGAACAAATAAGGAAGGCTATGCGGAGTGCTAGTTCCTCTGCTTCTTGGACAGGCGTTGCGATGATGTCAGAACACCGATCTCTTATTGGCTGATTGAAAAAAAAATAGTGGGTAGACCTTAAGGCATTTAGGATTCAGGTCTACCGACTATCCTTCAATCAAAGTCAATCGGAGCTCGGGGTCATTCTGATGTCACCGCAACTCATGCACAAGAAGCGGATGACTTGCTCTCCGCATATTCACTCAGCAGCCAACTAGATTGGGGAATAGGCCAATAAGAATGTCGAAGAACAAAGCAGGAAGCAGCAAGATATAAGTACACGCCCTTCGTTTCTTAAGCTGCCGGTGATTACACGCAGAATAGACGGTTTTGTCATCTGGAGGTCACAGCTCTCGATTTTGATGCGCGCGCAGGGTGATTCCGGCGGACCACTCATGTACCTGGACGAGAAGAAGCGATGGACGCTCGTGGGCATCGTCTCGTTCGGCCACTCGTGTGCCAGCCCCAACTTTCCCGGAGTGTACACAAGGACTCCATCGTACATGGACTGGATACGGAGCCACGTTAACTTCACGGCATGACCACACTGATGCACTTCCTCGAAGTGCGCCTTACGCAAAGGGACTCGCCCCTCACAGGGCTCGGCCGGAATCTTCCATCAAGTCAGCGTTCCACGATGTCCAACACTCTCGACAAGAACACAGTACCAGAGGAACTGGTTCGGGGCTGGTTTCGCTAAGTGACTTGCTTCGACTTCGTGAACGACAGTTGAGATGTGTGATGTAGGAAGACGATGAGACTAGCCTGGATGTGTCGAAAACCGCTACTACACACATCTGGAGGAATGCTATGCACAAGTACAATACTCGATCTGGGTTGAAGTAAGCGGGAGGATCAAATTAACAGGGCGAGCGACGTCGTCAGAAAATTAAAAGAACTGTGTGCATCCCGAAAACTTCTGCCTGGTTTTGCTGGGTCATACTGTCAATTCAGAAATTATTTCTCGTTCAATACTCAGAGCTATATATTACCTGAATATCGTAATTTTCCAAGCTGTCTTTCAATATTGTTTGTGAAAAAAATTAGTTTCAAAATAATTTACATGAACGCAATTTAACCAAAATATACAAGAATGCTTGGCATAACTATGTACTAGACTATCTCCAAATGTATCAACTAAAGACGAAACTTCTTCAAAGGCCCGGAAGTCAATATATGAGATATGTATGTCGTCTGATTATTTTCATGCTTTGCGTAAAACACCTATCATAAGAAGAGTAACTTTATAGAAATGAATAATATAGGCCACCAATATTTCTTGAGTTCGTTCAAGTTTTCTCTACCTTTTAGCAGCAGCAGCAGGTGAAGGGTGAAGGAATAAAACAATTGGGCTCGAGATTGTGCTGTTGCTGTTCAATCATATACCCTAAGTCACTTCAGGTTCGTTCAAGTATATGGGTAATATTTTACGCACTGCGTAGCACATAAACATAGCGCGCCGATGTTTAAAACAAAAGTGTATACTGTAAATGACCTAATTTTAGTGAGAACCTAATTTTGCCGAATTTCGCGAATCGCCTTCAATTCGCGAAAAATAGGTCTCGCGAACAATTCCCGTAAAATGTAAACACATTGGAATCTATGTTGAGATCCCACCGCGTCGCGAAAAATAAGAACCCGCGAATTATTCCAAACCTTCAGCTTTGACTTAAATCGCGAAATATTGAGCCCGCGAAAAATAAGTCGTTTACAGTATCCTCATTAGCATCGTTACTTTGGAAACCAACACACGTAATACATTGCATTGCGTCGAAATAACCTAACTCTAAATTAAATTATAAATATCGAGTATCTGTCTGAAGGAGATGACCCATTTAAAATGTATGCTCTTTGTTGACCTCGAATGTATTTCATGAGAAGTTGATTCACACGGCTATTAGATTATATTTATGTATATCCTGAAATTCGCAAGCAAGACGACCGCGACAATATAACGACCAATAGGCGATCTGTAATTTAACATGTAACCAGTAAAGTTATGGATTAAGTATTCTCCGATGTTCCGAAGAAGATGGTTAAAGTATGTAATGTACATGCAGTCCAGGTGGCCTCTTACTATGGTACTGCTAGAACTCAAGCTCTAGCTCAATTTAGAAACCATTATTTGAAGTTTTTTTTGTGTTGTTGTAAACTTCGGTTTTTACAAACTTTAATAATAAACAAAGAGCCTTCAGAAATCCAAGTGATTACCCTATTTGTTCCAGAATCTTTATTTATTTTTTAAGCCGAACTTTACGAGAAATTTGTTAAACTCATTTTTAATGTAGATTCCTTGTACCGAGCACAGCGTATGAGACAGCAGTCGCAAAAGTGAGAAAAGTAGCGTAACCTGACTTCAAAATTTAAAGTTGCCAATCTTCAAAAATGTCGGTTCGTATTTACATCACTGAAAATAAAATAGTACCTCGGTGCCATCAGGATTGACCCCGTGTCTTAACCAGAAGTTGTACTCCCAAAGTTCAAAATAAAATGTGAACAATCTGGGTAATGTGAAAAGAGTCGACTTGGCTCTTTTTATGAGTCGCTGTTATGTTTAATTTTTACTTAATGAAACACATCTCAGATCTCGTTTTTTTCCCTTCTGTTAACAGGTTTCGTGAAAGAGTTGCATGAAACATCTCCACAGAAAGAGCGTTGACACCTTTGTGCGTATGGCATATGCAACAGGTCAAAATATTATGGGTCATAAAAAAACTCTCTGGGGAGTCCCAAATATTTTGAAAATGTTGACCCTTGCGTTCCGCGCCATAGAAATGGCAACCACCGCAATAATACCGCTTACATTCCACCTGGTTTCAGGGGCAGATATATGGGTCAGGCTGGGGCGGAGATCTGACATCACAAACCTATATGTGGCGTCACGGACGAAGTGTTGCCCAGATTCATTTCGTTAAACTAATATTTGCCATTAAAAATAACTAATGATTTCTTTAAAAAAAGCATAAAAATGTTACCCGCCGCCTTAAATCCACCCCTGCCTGGGCAGTACACCCCGAACTTCTCAAACGAACACATTTGACGTGAGTATAGGGTATTTGTCCGGTCATAACCTAGCTGTTCTACTGGACAACTCCAACTGCATGCACTTAATCTCCTATCTCTGCTTCACATTTTGATCGCCAAGCCAAGCCAGTTCTGGCTGCACACTTGAATAGGCAGTAAGTAAGTACCTCCTAGCTCCTCTCTTTCACGTCTTCTCCGCTGGGTGGCGCCGCCTCCAATGCAGTCCCGAATACTAGGGCAGCCTCGAAGATGAGCAAAAAAGATTGACACTGTCAAAAAAATAATAATAATGGTAATTTGCAGCGACTTTTATCTTCCAAAGTCCTTTGATGCACGGAGTGTAGTATTCTATGAGGGATCCGTTAAGTTCGTTTAGAAGATATAAAACAGTCGTTTCGAGGAGTGAAGGAGGACCCATTGTTTAATTTCCTCGCTAAAACCAGCTAAAAAAATTTTCTTTGCGTGACACGAGGTCACGTGATGTTAAGTGTCTCGCTAAATTTAGCCAGCAAACAAAATTATGTATAGGTGAAGTAATGTTAATTTCTCCGCTAACTTTAGCGGATTTAGGTGAACGGACGGGCGGTGGCTTGCGCATCCTAGCAAGGAGTTTTAATACCAACAGTTAAACTCCACCTAACATGAACCACATGAACCACATGAAGTTAACGCGTTGATTCGTGGGAATAAACAGAAGTGCCTTACACTCTTTCATCTAAACGTGAGATCAGCACGATCCAAAACTGATGAACTTTGTTTGTTTTTTAACAAGTTTCAACCATTGTTTAATATTATAATGCTCACTGAAACTTGGTATAGCGATGACAGTGACTTTTTTATTTTGCCAGGTTACGCCCATTTTTATTTAAACCGCAAACAAAACCGTGGCGGTGGTGTGTCCATTTTGATAGCGGACACTGGTTTCGAGATTGTACCCGAATTTTCTATGATTACAAACGACTACGAAGCATTATGCATACGCAAAAACCTTGAGGTGTATTGTGTTATCTACCGACCACCAAATGGAAATGTATTCCAGTTCTTTGAATTTTTAGATAAGCTATTTACCACTATCACTGAAGTGACGTGCAATTTCACCCTTGGCGGTGATCTAAATATTGATATGCTTGATGTATCGCGCAACCAGACTGAACTTTTATTATTGTTGTCCTCAAATAGTCTTCATAATGTAATATCTCATCCCACACGTATCACAACATCATGTTCTTCCATGCTCGACTTGTTTATCACAAATCAGGAAAGCTCTGATGTTACTGCTGGGGTGCTGTGTTCGGACCTGAGTGATCATTTACCTATATTCATGCTGATTCATAAACAAAATCTGTCATCAAAAACTAAAAGCAATGAGGCTCCTCCCCGAGATATGTACAAGATATCAACGAAAAAACACTGCAGGCATTTAGACGGAATATAGAGACAACAAACTGGAGCAGTATATTCGACATTGCTGATGTAAATCAAGCTTACGACAAATTTATCGAGGTTTTTAAAAATATTTATAGTCTTTCATTTCCATTAAAACTACTTAAGAACAATAAACGTGCGCGCAAACCATGGATTACTGGGGATCACTTAAAATCAATGCGTATCAAAGCTTGCTTATATAAAGAATTTTTAAAATCGCGAAACCTAGTTGTGCTTGCAAAATTTAAGACGTTGAGAAACCGTCTGAACGCAGATTTGAAGCGTTCAAAACGTACCTACTACAACAATCTTTTTGACTCAGAATGTATGAAGCACTCGGACTTAATTTGGAAGAGGCTTGGTGCTCTCTTAGGTAAAAGAACAAATTGTACTAAAATAGAATCTTTAAATATTGATGGAATAGAAAAATCTGGTTCTGCACTTTCAGATGCTTTTAATCATTATTTTGTAAACGTTGGGTCAGGAACTTACTGTAGTGACGCAGGAAATAATATACCAAGAGTTTCTGAGACAATATTTTTTTATCCTGCCGATGAACACGAAGTTTATGCGGCGATGGCCAATTTACGCAACAACAACAGTTGCGATGTTGATAACATAAACATTAAACCTGTTAAACTTGTCATAGATATCATTGCGCCTTGTTTAACACATATTTACAACCTTGCTCTGACATCAGGAATATTTCCCATGGGTATGCAGACCGCGAAAGTAACAGTATTGTTCAAGAAAGGAGATAGAAATTGCATAGGGAACTACCGACCTATTTCTATTCTTCCCATTTTCTCAAAAGGCCTCGAAAAAATTCTGCACACGCGAATTACAAATTTTTCAAATAAGCATAAACTCCTAATTGACTCTCAATTTGGTTTCAGGAAATTCAGGTCAACCGAGTGTGCACTCTTACACCAAAAAGAGATAATACTGGACAATTTAGAAGAAAAGTTGTCAACAGTCGGTATATTTTTAGATTTCAGTAAAGCGTTCGACTGTCTTGATCATGGTATTCTTTTAGATAAATTATTTTTATATGGTTTTCGGGGCGTTTCATTTTCTTTGTTAAAATCATATTTTCAAAGTCGTCGGCAATATGTTTCAATCAACGACCATATGTCCTCTTTGTTAGGTATTAATTCTGGTGTTCCCCAGGGAAGCATTCTGGGACCACTTCTATTTCTTTTTTATATAAACGATATTGTAACTATTGACCCTGATGTAAATTTTATAATTTACGCAGACGATACGAGTATAATCATTTCTGATATAAATTATGAACACCTTGTTACCAGAGCAAATATTGTTCTATCTAAATTAAAATGTTGGTGCGAAATTAACTCCCTACATATAAATACTAATAAGAGCAAGGCTGTAATATTTCAACTACATTCTAGAACTCAAGCAAATTTATTCCTTCCTTTCAAATATGGTTCCGATATTATTCATTGTGTTGAAAATGTCAAAACTCTGGGTGTATTTTTTTCCTTTAACATGTCCTGGTCTGAACATGTTAAATATGTTCGCACTAAACTTTCAAAAATAGTTGGAGTAATAAACAAATATAGAAACGTTTTACCTACCAATATCAAACTTCAAATTTTTAAATCATTATTTTTCCCCGTCTTAGGATACGCGCATCTGATATGGGGATCCACTGGTTTAACCAACTTAAATTTGCTCCGCGTGCTGCAGAAAAAGCTCTTCGTGCAATAGCCAATGTTCCTACGACCTCACCATCATTGCCTCTCTTTGATAAATTTTCCATAACCGACGTGTCAAAACTTTACAGTCAACGCTTAATATTAACGTACCAATCGGCCCTAAAAGGTAAATCCGAAACATTTCTGAACCTCGCTGACCTTCATTTACAAATTCCAATTTATCAAACCCGTCAAATACATCCATGGCAAATACCAAAATCACGTACGAACTTCGGACATCAAAGAATTAAACATGCACTTCCTCACTTACTAAATCATATCGCATCGCTAGAAATTGATATCACTTCACTTAATAAAAATAGCATCGTTAACATTGTATAACAAAATGCTCATTCTATGACTCATTAACATTGTATAAAAATGCACATTGTATTGTTTTTTATTTTTGTTTGTTTATTCGATGATTTCTTTTTGCGCTGTCTGCCATGTAGGGGTGCCAGGGGCTCGTCAAGCTGCATATAAGCAGCTTTTTCCTTGGTATCCCCCATCATGTGATGGAAAATAAAAGTTGATTTGATTTGATTTGATTTGAAAACCTCCATGTTAGTCCTTTTATTTGTAATGCTGCTACAAACACTGACAACTTAAAAAAAAAAGAAAACGCTGGGCGTGTTTTACTGTTTTCACGCGTCTTGGCTCGGGACTTGTTTCCCTCGACTTATGTCGCGCCAATAAAATAACCTTTACTCGGCTGTATCTACCTCCACTCCCAGCCCCTCCCCTCCCCTGCGTACGTTCCTGGGCCCAAGCCTTGGCCCCTGAGTCGCAGTTGGATCGCTTCGAGAGCTGCGTCATTGTTTTCTTGATGCGTCAGAGCAACGAGATTCGAGGCAGTCCGATTGACAGCTCGGTCGCCACTACCGACTCAACAACTAGCACGCTTTGCAACCGCGGGTCGTCTTGGGGCGATGGGTAGAGGCGCTCGAGCCGCGAATGAGCCACCGCCAACGGGCTGCAATCAAACAGCCATTTTAGCTGCCCTCGTCCTTTTGGCTCGTAAGTACTATGCTTTCGTTAAATACCATTCCAGGTAGCGAAGTTCTTTCGGTCAAACATTTTTTTTGTCTGGAAATTCAGGGTGTTGAAAAGCTTCAAAAAGCCAATGTAGAGCCAAACTTGACCTTCTTTGACCTGAGACTGCGTATCTTGGCTCTACATCGCCAAACAATTGCCAAAGGTACGCTTCACTGCCTGGTAGTTGGGCTGTCATCTGGCAGCTTTGTGCCTAAATCGCTAAGCCAGTGCCAAAGCTTAAGCTTCACTGCCCGGTGGTTTGGCCGTCATCCGGCACATTTGCGCCTAAATCACCAAACACGCGTCAAAGTTAATCTTCGCTGCCTAGTAGTTTGGCAGTCATCTGGCCCTTTTGTGCCTAAATCGTTAAACGTGTGCCAGAGTTAGGTTTCACTGCTGGTTGCGGTTGATATGTGGCATCTTCGGATGACGTGTTTTGCACTTTGGCGATTTTGTGCCGAACCCTCCCAAAAAAGCCAAAGAAGAGCCCTTTAGCACTAACAAACGTTTTCGAGCAGAACCGTGCTAGGTCCACGTCAGATCTCTAGGTTTGCCCAAATTGGACCAAGTTAGGCGTTTCTCTGGCGTGGTATGCCTGGGATCCTCACTGACAGTTTAAGAACATTTTTGTATCGATCCGCAGTGAATGAGATTGCAGCATCAAAACGCCGAAGAACGAATCATGAACCAAGGAGCGTAATTCTAAAGCACCCACAGTTCGCGAACGTCGTCGTGGTCCTGCAATTTGTTTGCTGGATGATATAATCTGCTGAATCCTTTTTAACTGTCAACCAAGTGTTTTCTCTCTCATAAAAAAAACTGTCAACCAAGTGTTTTCTCTCTCATAAATCAAAGTCCGCAGCCCTGCAGAAACGCATTTTCAGCTCTCCTTTGTTTCCATGACAGTCCGGCGAGCCTGACTTTTCTGCAGATGATGATCGTCATTAGGATTTAAACTGTGATGTTAAAACATTTTCTTGGTCCGTCAGGTTTTCAATGTCATTCTTGGAAAAATTGTGAGCCTATCAACTTTGTGAAGATGGTTGGCCAGAAAAGCTGTAGAGCACACCACACATGATTCACCAAGAGACCCACAAAAGCACTTCACCAAATGTTTATTTAGAGTATATACCGTTAACGACTTAGTTTTTGCGGGCTCAATATTTCGAGATTTAGTTCAAAGCTGAAGTTATGGAATAATTCGCGGGTTCTAATTTTAGCGATGTGTTGGTATCTCAATATAGATTCCAATCTGCTTACATTTTACCGGAATTGTTCGCGGGTCTTATTTTTTGCGAATTGTAGGCGATTCGCGAAATTCACGAAAATTAAGTTCTCGCGAAAATTAAGTCGTTTACAGGATACATCATTTTAAAATGGTAGTGATGATAGTTTTGAGATCACTCTAATATACACTAATGGGCTCCATTACAACTTTGGTGAGATTCTTTGCTAAAGTTAAATTTGTACATATAATGCTTTGCATATATAAGCAGCTGCTTTTATATACCGGGTGTTAATTTTTAATCCCAACAGATTTATTTAAAACAATCCGTAAAAGATGCACTGATACGGTTTGTGCAGATGAGTTATACGGCCAGTGGTACATTATGTGGGTGGCTAATCGTTGCGATAAGTCGGCTAATTAATTAAAATTTGTTCATTGACCTTTTAATTAGTGGAAATAAACATATGGTTCCAATTGGAAACTTAGAGAGCGCCATCGAAAACCACTAAATCAACTCTTTTTAGAACGACTTGAAGCTCGTGGGAAACTCGGGGGCGCGCCAAAGTTACCACTGTGAAGCAGGCGCAAAGCCAGCAGTGGCGGAACGCGGATGATTAGATCCTTATCGCGTTCCGCAACTGTAGCTTTGCGCCTGCTTTACGAGTGATAACTTTCGCGCGCCCCCGAGTTTCCCACGAGCTTCAAGTCGTTCTAAAAGAGTTGATTTAGTGGTTTTCGATGACGCTCTCTAAGTTTCCAATTGGAACCATATGTTTATTTCCACTAGATAAGAGGTTAATTAACGAATTTTAAATAATTAGCCGACTTATCGCAATGATTAGCCACCCACATAATGTACCCCTGGCCGTATAACTCACCTGCACAAACCGTATGAGTGCATCTTTTACGGATTCTTTTAAATAAATCTGTTCGAATTAAAAATGAACGCCCGGTATATGTAAAACAGTGACATCAACCTACTCGAGCGGGAGAAGGCTTATTGTTCTCGGATGCATCTCCCTTACCACACGCTTCGACGTCTTTCCTTATCAAAATGCATATCGAGGTGACAGGGTGTATGTGCATTTCTATACAACAGAGAGCTTTTACATGCTACTTAGATTCTGCACACAGATACCAAAAATTCATGGAACCCTATTCATATACAGCTTCGCTGTAATACCTTCACACTTTGGCACCATCTTTCATATAATTTTCAAGTCTGATACATTCAATTCCAGACAGATCGTAATGTAAAATGCTTGTATCACTTATAAGTTTAAATATTACGGTCGTACCCAGAGGCCCACATAAACAAAAAAAGCGTGAGTTTTCAAAGGTAGACACCGAAAATGGACGTATGAAAGCAAGTTGTTGATGCATGGGAAGGATACGACAAAAGGGCGAAACTGGCAAAGTGTTAGCAAGTTGCTTGTTGAAAGCAGTGTCCCCCACCCCCTAGGGGGGAGGCACCATTACCCCCCCTCCCCCGTCGCCCCCCAAACTCCTGAATAGTTTCAACGCCTCTGGTTCTAAAGCAATGTTATAAATCAGGAGCACGCATGACTTTCGTCTCAACCTGTTTACTGTTGGTGCTATTCATTTAATCTACCCGCAATTTTGTGACATACGAACATAGGTGCGTCGCTTCGTGACTCCTTGGGGTGTATTACAGTCATGTTCAAAGTCTGTTACTATTTAGTCTAAGCAAAATTTCAGAAGCATGTGTCACGAGATCGAAGCTACGGGGGATTATACAGAAATTTGTATGCATACGATCACAACTGTGACGAAACCTCATTTGCTAATAAAAAGTTTAGAATCTATGCAAACATTCCTACCTCACAACGTCAGAAGCTTACCAGACATAATTTGCCGCGCTTGATATTGATCAAAACTATATTTTGAGTCGTTTTCTTTTCTAGGTTGATAGACAAATGGAAACGTCGGCGGCCATAAATTGAGCATCCCACGGCACAACAACCAACCATTTAACAAAAAAATAAACCTAAAGAAAGAAAGGCCACTGCAAAAAGTCGTGTGGTCTGCTATCAACAATGGCGGCCAGGCGCACAACGTTCGCAGGGTGTCCCGTGTTGCTCGTCGGTTGCTAGAGACCGGCGTAACTAGACTAAAGAGGGCGGGTTCAAGAGGTCAACGAAAACAATAGTTCGTTAAATCCTTCCCCGGTGGTGCCTCGTCGTTTCTAACCTCCGTAGCATCATAAATTCTCGCGCTTCGGCGCTTTGGCCCCCTGGCGGTAAAGTACCTCAATGTTGCTGGGTCTGTGCGCGGACGAATCTCCTCCCCGATTTGTCTCCTCTCTCTGAAATCCGGCGCATCTGATAAACAGACAAGCCAGGATCTCTCGCGCGGCCGGGGAGCTAGAGCTATCCGTATTTCGTTTTTGTATGTATGTAATTTTGTCGTGGTGTTGTATTTTTTAGATGCGGAGCATCTCTTGCTCGGGTCTATGTCCCGCGGCCTTGTAGTCCGCACTCGCACTACGCACGCGCAAGTCTCCTCCTTCCCTCTCTCCAACAGCTGCGCGTTACTCTCTCCGCTCTCTCTCTCTACCAGCTGCGTGCACTGCGCGTGCGTTCGCTTCTACTCACACCGCGCGCGCACGCGCAACTCTCCTCCTCTAGTCTCCTCTCCTTCAAGTGTGAAAAAAAAATAAACGGCGAGCGGCGAGCGTTCCAAGTTTCTCTGCCGCGAGCCGCGACGAAGGCTCGCGTAGGGAGTAACGCTAGGGCAGTCGGTGGCGCCATCTCTCGACGTCAGCACGCAACTGACTCTTTCCTCGGAACCAACACGATGCTCCGCATCACCCCATGAGTTCCCCTCGGGAAGATGGTGTAATTTTTTGTTACGTACTTTATGTGTATAGTTTTTCTTTGAGTTGTGATTTTGATAACCGGGAGCCGATATCCGCAGCCTCGAGCTCCCCCAAGGTCGGTGGACCATGTGGGAGCTGGTTTGCTAGTGGATGCACGCATTTCCCCCAAAACGAGCACAGATCAACACATTATATAGACAACAAAACCTCATTCTGCGTAATTTTGAACGTATGCTGAGCGCAAGTTCGTCTGCTAAGTTCTTGCGCAGGGGTTGCAGTGACGCCAGAACGCCGAGCTCTGATTGGCTCTGATTGGAAGGATAGTGGGTAGACCTCGAGGCTAGCTGCATTGAGGTCTACCCACTACTCCTTTCAATCAGAGCCAACCAGAGCTCGGCGTCTCTGACGTCACTGAAACCCCTGCGCAAGAAGCAGATGAATTTGCTATCCGTATACACAAAATTAAGGTGTTGATGATATTTCTTTGAATGTTTTAAACTGCAGCGATTTAGCTTGCTTTCCTTTTCCTGGAGACGCAAAAATAAACAGTAAGTAGCGACCAACGGCAGTTTCATATCTCAGTGAAATATTAATTCCACAAGCCTAATTACAAATACTAATTCCACAAGTCTAATTAAGAATATTCATTCAACAAGCCTATAATTACACATCATGGTACTGCACGTATCAGTAACCTATATAAAGCGACGTCAATATCGGAGAGCTCCGTCCATGTCACTTTGCAATCGGGGATCTGAGTGACTTTAGGTATCCCTATAGCTTAAAACACAAACAAACACGCACACACACGCACACACACACACACGCACGCACGCACGCACGCACGCACGCACACACACGCACACACACACACACACACACACACACACACACACACACACACACACACACACACACACACACACACACACACACACACACACACACACACACACACACACACACACACAGGTTTGTCTCCGTCAGCAGTCGCAGCATGGCAAGGTTCTCGTTTAACCACCCGTTTTTCTTCCAACATTTTTTTTAGGGCTTAGCTTTTTCGACGAAGATTCTGAAGAGGAGAGTGATCAAGAAGGAAAGGGCTTCAATGTGAGTCGATTGCAGTTTTGAATCAGAGCACGTCTAATGATGACTCCGGGCGTACAGGTGCACGAAGTGCACAACGGTGACAACTTCATAAACGCCGGGAGTGGAATTACAACGTGTTCGCGCTTCTTTTTTGCGCGATTCGTTCTTCGGCATCCTGGTGGCTAACGTCGCATTCTGATTGGCTGCGAAGCAATAATAATAAGATACTCGGGATGCACCACGCCCCTCCCTGCGTTTCTGAAGCTGTCGGTGAATGTAGATATTGCGAGCTCCGACTGTAAGTTGGTGCGAGAACAACACTCGCCCAATGCCTCAAAATGACACGAAGTCCACCCGCACCACCAATCACCGAGGTGTCAAAAGAAGCCTTGTGCTTAATTTGGTCCCCTCGGTGTCAAATAGTTGTACTTCCTTCTCACATGTATGCGGCAAGTAGACGAGATACATCGATTATTATCAGCTATGGTCGAAGGCTGCTATGTCCATAGCTCGGCTACGGATTTACGTCGGCGTGCTATGAAGGGGAGGAAAGGGGGGGGGGGAGGGGTTGGGGGGGGGGGGGTACGTTCTCATGCGGCTTCTGTCACCTAGAGACAGTAAGGGTATAATAGACCTGGCAGTGTAAGTTAGAATCCTAATTTGCTTAGGCGAGTGCGGAGAACAGGCGATGGAGCATTTGGGTGAACTCTGTCCATTCACGCGTGATTTATTGAAATCGGTTCAACATGTGGTTTGTATGCTGCTCGCACGCGTCCAGATCAGTGGAACAACCTCTGCACTCTTGTTGACACTGCAATTTTTTTCTACGCGCTTCTCTTACAGGATGATGGTCCCAGGAAGGCTCGGCACACTGGTGGTGAACAGTCGACTGCGACGTCGACAGAGGCTGGCAAAATCGATGAAGTTGACTCCTCTTCCGGCAAGTCTGGGGCAAAGAAAACTCCGCCAAATCGTTCTGTTTTTTTTTTAACTAGATTGCTCTTGCTAATGTTTAAATAGAACGGATGATAGGCACCTCTACATTATTATTACAGAAAGTAGAAGCTAAAAAGATTGCATGGGATGCATATGCGTGTGAAGTGTTATTATTTTATATCAACAAGTAATGTAGACGTTACTATCATTTTTCCTCTTGTGCATTCAAGACTGTAGAAGTTTAAACAATAGAGACATCTGAAAATTTTGTTTTTGAGACGCAACAGTTGATTTTTATCAGAAACTATTGTGTACACTACTGAAAAAATATGCTCCTATATAGAAGTATCCGAAATACACATGATGATCATTTGTCCCACGAGATGCAGATTGAAGAGCGTAGGGATATAAGCGGCTTACCTGATGAGTAAGTTGATCATCTACGCCTTTTGTTTAGGGCACCTAATCATCCCGCTACATTTTCATCTATGCATATTTAATTTAATTTCATTATATATATTGCATGGGTATATCTACGTCGCTTTTTAAATGTCATGGCATCTTTATATTCCAATGTTGTTACCTGGACGCTCGTTTGCCTAGCTGCAATATACATTCGCCTCTTTTTCACAAGCATAGAAAACAATTTAAAGGAACAACCATTTGGACATTTTTGATCTTATATTATTCTAGGCTAAAAATAAGCGTTTTTTTTATAAATGCCTTCGTACGGCGGTAATTATCCCATTAAGCCTAACGGCTAGCTCTTGAGTTGGCAACGCGTTGCAACCTGGTGGAATGTGGGGAGGCTTATATGGTTAATAGCCTTGATTGTCAATTTTTCTTTGCAGGCGGGGAGTCAACAATCGAAGTCCAACCCGGACATCGGCCTGAGAATGAACGTAACCCCGGTCAAAATGGAAAGCACTTCAAGAAATGTAGAAGTTGGAATGCAGACGGCAAAAATGGGGTAGGGCATCACAACTAGAAGCGCCTCATGCGGCGTGGGAACTTCATAGCGTTTTATTCATCGCGACGCTGCTGGAATTTCGAAAGAGCATGGATACGAATAAAGTGTTCTGGTAAAAAAATACAAGACGTGCACTTCATGGTAGAGTTGAATTTGTAGCATTAAGTTCAATGAAGATTCACAACCAACTTCATAAGTAGCTGGTTCAAAAAAAAAAGAACGGGACGGTACTTTGACAATTAGGTACTCATCGGATCCGTCAAGACATCCTGGGCTTCTTTTCTCCGCAATCTCTTCGACACCATAAAAAAGATAAATGGTAGCAGAAAAAAAAAAGTGTTTATATCAACGAAGATGTCATAAATAAAAGAATTAAGATTTCTTCATGTGAACCTATTTTTTGCTTTCTCATTTACAAAAAAATAATAAGAAGAAAATGTTTAATTTATTACAAATTATCCTAAACACCCTGGCACGTGGTACGTGCATTGGTGTTCTCGTATACCAATGTTAACCATGTTGGACCAACCTGAGACTTGGGTAGAGAAGAAACATCAAAACGTAGAAGAGACAGAAAATAGACAGGACGACGTCTAAAACTCAGTTTGAGACGTCGTCCTGTCTATTTTTGTCCCAGTCTCAGGTTAATCCAACATGGTTAATATTCACCAGCTCGCCTGCACCCTTATGATAATTTCTCGTATAACGAACATTCTAGCCGCAGGAGTCTCCAAACCCCGGCCCGCGGAGGTCTTACGACCGGCCCGTGACTGACCGTGGTCCTTCGAATGAAGCCCGTCCCGTCGCCCGCTTCCAACAAGTCCGCTGTTACCGGCGCCCACAGTAAAGAAACGGCACCGCGCACCAACCGCTCAAATAAGACACCACGAAGAACGAGAAGAGACTGCCTGTTAATTGTAACGCAGGTCCTCTCACCATATTATTCATTGGACATCGAAATCACCAGCAACACTATTCTTAGTCCCCCGATTCATATCTGTGTAACTAATTGTATGCTGCAATTCCTTTCTGTTGCAGCATATATTTTATGACAGCATAATATATGACTATTGCATATTGTCAGCATCAGTTTTACCATTCTGATTAGTGTTGGGCCGTTTGTGAACATGCCAAAGTTCTTAGGCGCTTCGATTGATGAGTTTTATTTGTCCCAATAATTGTGTAATGCTATTCTTAGCTAAATTACATTTTAATATAAAGTATATGTATTCATGATTGTCTTAGATTCTTTTTTCATTGCTACTCTAATAAATTTTGTATTTAAATGATTATATATGATATTTATTTCCTGTTCACTTATCTGTATTTACTTATTTATTTCCCGGCCCTCGAGACCGCGACAGATCCCAGATCCGGCCCCTTAGCCAAAAAGTTTGGAGACCCCTGCGAGTCTAGCGCAATAAAACAATAAGCAACTGACACGGGCTTGAGCTGAGCTAGTTGGTTCATTGCTCTCGATGGGCCAGCTGAACAAGATCCTGAACAAGCCTGAACAGGGCCATGAACAAGACCACGCACAAAAGACACCGTTCAAACTGCTGGACTTGCAACTGTTTAATGCTGCTTTTTTTCTTTTTCTCTTTGCAAGTAATTAATTTTCTTTTTCTTTTTATCGCATAATACATAATTTATTTTTTATTTTTCTTTAGGCCGCTTTTCAACTTTTGCTTCTTTGGGGGATGAGGTGGTTGCGCATTCTTTTTTGGGATGAGGCGGTTGCGCATTCTTCTTTATTTTATCCTTGCCCGGACACCGTGGGAACGCTTCCTCCTTGTGGTGGAGTGCAACTGAAGGGGCACTGACACAGTTCTCCCCGTTGTCCTTGATAACTAGGGCCTCTAGCAATTCACGCGCGAGTTGGTTTCTGTTTTCTTCCCACTGTGTCAACTTCGCGTAGGTTTGCTTCACATTCGCATGTACGCTCTTTCGTTTATACAGCGTCCTGTTTGGCCTATATAACATGTCCCACATGTCATGGGTGTACTTGATCTTGTGTGCTACGTCATATTGTTCTTCGTGTGTGTTTTGTGCCTTGTTGATTTTTCCACACATGCAAGAAGCCTTGTTCGGCGCGGAACACGACGTGTACCCTTGCCGGCTTGTTATCTTCTTTAGCCTGTGGGTAATGCCACGAAGGTACGGCGCTACCACATATGGGGCTTCCGGGCTTCTTTTTTGTTTGTTGTACGTCTCCCGGACCGCACTTTAAATTCTTGCAGATCCTTTCGCATATTGATATCAGAAGCGTGTTCGGATAGCCAGCTTTCAGCAGCCTAGATATTTGTATGTCAAAACTTCTCTCAAATTGTGTGCACTTGGAAGTCTCGTAACAAAAATCAAGGGAACAAAAGGAAACGAATTGTCAGTCTTTTTCTCAGTCAAGACGCATAAAGAAGGCATTACGTTGCGGGCCATCGTCTCAGAAAAAAATACTTGGCAAGAACACGTATCAACTTTTCTAGCTAAACAAGTTTCTCAAGTTCAGGCACAAGACCCTTTCAAGATATCAAACTCAAACTTAGAAGGATCACTCTTCAATATCCCTACTTTCTGCGCTAAAACAGAGTGGTGCCTATGTCTCTTTCTAAAGAGAAACCCCTGATTTTATTGGAGCCATCCAGCCAATCACGTAACGGAGCCAACTTCGCCATTGTGCTTCAGACAGGCTTGGGTTCTCTTCTCGTGGACGTGCATGATCCTTGCGAATCTCCCTGCGGGAAAATCAAGACATTAATCAAATGTCTGTCGATACCATAGGCATGTTTCTCTCGGCCAAGGGACGCAAGCGCGTCAGCAAGACGCGGCCATGTTATGCTGCCATAAACAGACGCGGTAATGCCCGAGTCTCATTAAACTTCGTTCACCCATAAGCTGAAACTTCAGCCAATGCCACAAGCACGAGAGCTCGAGGTCGCTGCTTTGAAGTGTCCTTCCGCAGAACGAGCGCTCGCGCTAGAAATTCATGTCTCAAAGCCAAGAGCGTGGACTAGCTCGCGCTTGTAGCTTTGGCTGCAGTCTCAACTACAAGAATGCCAAAAGTACCATCGTGTGCAGGCTGCACTTGTCTGACGTTTGTCGGTGTCGGTTGCTTATATTTGTCACTCTATAGATGTTTTGCAGCAGCTGTGCATGGGCGCCGCCAAAACCGACCTTCAATTTTTGTTTCCTCTTATTATGTTTACCTCACTTCGTCGTGACCACAGCAGGGCAGGTTATTGCCATTTTAGATTCTACTGTGTCCTTCTCTCTAGCATTGGCCTTTGTGGAGGCTCGTCAACACCCGTTTCACCTGCTCGGCATCTGGGTAAGACAATAGAAGGTCGGCAATGGCAGATGTACAGCCGCCATTGCCGTCTGTAAAGCATAGATAGACCCTTTTACTGTTTACAAACATGAACAGCTACTTACGTCCCAAGAGACTTTCACTCGCTCCGTCTTTGAAAGCCTGTCGAGCTTGCCTATGTGACCAGTGCTAGAAAGCGTAAATGCTACACGGAAAGCGAAGCTGGAGATTTAGCGAGGGCCTTCGGTAAGTTAAGTTGGTTTACAAGAATACTCTAAAATTTTAAACAGATCTCGCGCTTCTTGGTTCTTTTGGCGTTCACCAGGAGAATTGGTGGTTAAATGTTTTATCGGCGTTTAAAAGCAGTGGTGCTAAGGGGAGATTTTGTTCGTTCTTTTTATGAACCTGAAGTTCACTGGAATGTTAACGTCAAAGACTAAAACACCGCCTGGAGGGGTTTAAAAAAAGTTTACTGCATATAACCCGAGCATAACAGAGCAAGACGCAACCACGCACTAGCCATGAGCGTGTGCGGACTATCGTCAGCGTCTGATCCTGCGCTCTAAAAAGCGATACAAAAATTAGAGTGAACACAAGAAACACAATGATAATGCAATTAATGCAAAGGTGCAAACGAGCTGGGAAAGAATAACGATAATAATCCCTGGAGAAGGTAACAAGGGGGACAAAGGACAGAAGCAGCGAAAGGGCGATGTCCCTGGTTTGGTACCAGGACCAGGTGGATTTTTCAGTCGCGCACCTCACCTAGCTGTATTTGGAGATTTGTGCTCGTCCTTTGTCCCCCTTTTTCTCCTTTTCCAGGGATTATTATCGTTATTCTTGTCCAGCTCGCTTGCACCTTTGCATTAACTGCATTATCATCATAACCTTAAAATGCAGGCCGTTTACCCTTGTCGGTGTTAGGCTGGAGGCAGTTGATAAAACCCGTTGGCTCTACTGACGCCTAACTCCTGGTTAGCTCAGTTGGTAAAGCACTCCACTTGGAAATGGAGAGGTGCCTGGTTCGATACCAAGACCAGGCTGATTTTTACAGTCGCGCACCAGTCACCTAGCTCTGTTTGGAAATTTGTGTTTTTCTTTGTCCCCCTTGTTCTCCTTTTCCAGAGATTATTATTGATATACAAGAAAACTAATTTTTTAAATTCGGGTGCTTTTGTTGTTTTTATTTACAAGTTTACATATATCAATGTGGTTGTGCCAGTATAGCGACCATGAGCAACGCGAGTGAGCGGGATGACGCACGACCGGAACGCGGCTTAAAATATTCGATTTTTCTCACTATTGGCGCTCCTCAAACTTGAGAGCTACAGGCCTATAGGGTATACATTTACAATTAGCACCTACACCAGGGGGAGGAAAGTGAAATATCTGATTCTTTGTGAGAGATGAAACACTTTAAGCTTTAGGTAGCTATTTTTGTGTCAATTCAGGAAGAACCTGAATTAACATATTTCCATTAGCCTTGTGCAGAAACATGAATGTGAACAACGTTTCTGCCTTCCTGCGCAAGTATTTCTGTTTTTCTATTGTGTCTCAGGTAAGTGACTGCGACGACCTTTTCTTAGGAGTCTTTGCTCGCTCTTCAAATAACATCTAGTTACCGCGTCACATTCCTCCAAGGGGCTAGTTGCACATGGTCCATCACTTCTGCATTACACTATTGTTCTTTTGTGTTTCAAAACTCGACGAGGCTCAGGCCACTTGAAAAGGAAAATCTGGCGTTTCGATACGCGAGCGTTCCGACACGCAGCGTTTCAATACGCATGCGTTTTTGGTACAAAAAAATAAAATTCAATACGCGTTTTTTTTTTTTGAAAAACGATAATTTTGGCGAGCTCATTTTTTTTTTAAATTTTATGTCACTGCAGATTTTTTTGAGGAGCTAAAACTATCTCGGCACGTCAAATCATATCACTGCCAAGCGAAAATCAAGAATAGTTCAACCGCTTGCCAACCAAAGCGATGGAGAAACCGACAGGAGGGTCACAACTTGGATCTCCTTACGGAGCAAAATGCACAAGGGGCCTAGTCAAAAGAAAAAAAAACTGCGACAGTTAATCAAATTTAATGAATACAAAACATTTTAGTCGAACAAGAGAATTTTCCTTGAATTTAAATGCTAGGGAATCAAATATATCCATCAAACTAACCGCGAACTGAAACAACCGGCTGTCAAAACGACCGTGTAACAAAACGTGCGCACAAAATCTATGTTCCCGAATCGAGAACATCTTGACTTGAAAAGAAACGCCCTGGAAGCACCATATCATGACAGTTCACGCTTCGCTATATGGGACCTTTATAAGAACTCATGCTATGTCTCACTTGACCTTCAAGCAGCCAAAACGCAAACGGGTGCTCACCTGTCAAGGGGCCCATGTGAAGCGTGAGCAGGATCAGAAAACGATTCGTTCGAAGCACATTCTCGGAAACCTTGAGTGTGCTGGAAGAGTCGGACGATCCCGCCCTGAAAGACCTCGTGGCGCATATCATCTTGCATCGATGTTCCGCGCTCTCGCGCGCCCTTTATCGAAATCGCCAAGTGCGCCAGGCGCAACATGCGCGACAGTATATACTCAAATATGCGTGTGTCGACCTCGCGTGCCGCCGCATGAGGCATTGTTGTAAACTTTGCTTGCGTAATACGCGTCGAACACAAGGTCCCGGCCTAGAGCGTCAACACCAGCTGTCACGCGGAGTCGTACGATGACGTTGTTGTGCGGCAAGGGCAGCTGCCCCCGGACCTTTGTCCAAATAAAGAAACAGAAACATCGCATAATATGCCTCCCCGCTGACTGTTGCTATCAAATCCACCGTCTTAAGGAGCGAGGATGACAGCGCGAATTAAGGGGGCCGCTTCTTAGTGTCCAGCAACACTGGTTGAACGCTGCACAGAGGCAATTTATTCAGTGCAGCACGACTGCGGAATTCAAACCTGAGAGATTTTCAACGTGCCGTTTCTCAGAAAAATATCTCAGAAAATTTCTCAGAAATCCTGAGAAATTTCTAATGCAGGAACGACGCGCGTCGGTACGATACTCATCCACATCCAAACGGGCATAGACGGGAATCGAACTCAGGAATGATCCATAAGTTCTGTAGCACCTAACAATTCCCGCTTGCTCCGAGCTGTGGTGCGCCAAGACGCTTGGCCATCTGAATCGCAAATTTTTGGGGATATAAGAAGAAAAAGAAGAACTACGTGCCAGTCACTATAGATGCACATTACTAACACACGGACGGGTGTGCTGCGTTTTGTTTTGGTTTCTCCAAGCACGAATCGGTTTACAGGAGATACGTGTCATTGAGAGGATATCAAAATATTTCTGACAAATATTCCCCAGAACCACCATAGGAGCTGACTACGAGGGGTTCTCAGGGCCCTAAGCCTTTCCTGAAACTCCCCGAAAAAAAAAAAAAAAAAAACAGAACCCCCCTCTTTTTCCCTGTCAGATTGACGTCAGAGATTGCAAAAGACTTACTAATTATCTAAGCAGTTAAATAAAATTGAATCATTCATTATATAGTTAGCAAAAATTAACATATGCTTTCAATTAGACACCTGCTGAGTGTCATCAGTCAGTAGAGACTTGAAGCACCATGGGAATTCGCGAGGGCGGCAGCGCGCGTTGTACAGCAGGCACACAACACCGAGCAAGGGCGGCAATGAAAGTGCGCCAATGATAATATCATACGCGTTTTTGCAATGTTCTTTTCACCGCCAAAATAAACCGCGTATCGCCGAAAGGCACGTTTCCGCCCAAAATGTAGCGCATTGTGGTCCGGACAGCATGCCAAAGTTTCAGAGCAAACAGATCTTATTCAAAGGCTATGTTGCTTTCTGAAACCTTCAATGGGTAAATGGGGCCCCTTGATGGAAGTTTGCGCCATTCAACCCCACGTATTCGTGGGCTCCGCGGTCACCATTTTCCCACTGAAAATTTTTAAAAATGTTATAAAATTTGAATAAGATGACGGGCTATCTTAGAACTTTGGCATCTGTTCCGGACTGATAGCGGTACATTTTGGCAGAGTCAGCGATCAGCAATGCGTAGTTAAAGTTACTAATTAAAAAATATATAGTATATATATACATATATTTTTTTTTTTAGAGAGGGGGGGGGGCATTCTGTACGCTGAGAAGGGGCGGTGGCAGTAGCGGTCCTAAAAAAAGAAGGGGGGGGGGGGGGGGGGGGCTGGCCCCCTCCAAAACCACTTTGCTCGTATTTCTCCCCCCCTCCATCAAACCAATATCTGGAATTCGTCCCCTCCCCCGCCCCCCAAAACCAATTATCGTAATTAACATTTGATTGCTACTTTGCGTATAATGAAATAAACAACATAGTGCTGCGCTTTCTCAGTGGGCCAATCTTTCTGCTGGGCGATTTTAACTTTCCCGCTATATCATGGTCAAGTGGCATTAATTGTATAAATGTAAACTCTGCAGAAAGTAATGCATCTGTAAACTTCTGTTTAGATTTCAATTTTCGCAATTAGCTCTTCGTCCCACCAGAGTGACACCATCGACAGCAAGGGTTTAGTCCTCATTTTGACAAATCACCCTGAATATGCAAGTTTCATATCACATTTGACAGCGGTCAAAAATCGTGCTGTACCGAATTTTCCTTTAAAGGCGTCCCTGTCGAGGCCCACTTTTCAACCAAAACAAATATGAGATTATAGTAAGGCGAATTCTGATCATATTAATATAGCACTTTGCAATTTTCTTTATCAATATTTGACAGAATTTTCGGGGTGTTCTGTAGAAGAGAACTGGAACTTGATTAAGCATACATTTATTTTTCTAAAAAATACAAACCGTTAATAAATATACTTGAAAACACCCAGACATCATGGTTCACAAAAACCCTAACACAACCGTAAAAAAAAATGTTTGTATTGTGTTGCAAAGTTTTCAGCTTGTAAGCGTCGCTTGTACCGCGTATCAGAGTTCAGCATATGCATACAAGAAAGCGATCGAAGATGTAAAATCAAACACTATTTTACAGATAGCCTCCCAGAGATGTTAATAAATAGACCCTCAAAATTTTAGAAATTCGTAAACAGAAAAGACCGTGCCCCGCGACGAATGTGCCGATATGGGACATATTATATGTTCATTGAAGCGTTTTCAAATGTTAGCAACATAGATAGCTTTTAAATGGAACGTGCCGATTACCTACCTATGATATCTATTTCCGTCGATCCTGTTGGTATAACTAAGATGCTCGTTTTTGAATTACTGCGCTCCAGTGGTTTCCGGAAGAGGACAAGTTGACGGGATTTTCTTTGACATGTCGAAAGCCTTCGACCGGGTTAATCACACATTATTGTTACACAAGCTTGCCCTGCATGGCTTCAGCCCGCACTTTCTGCGCCTGGTTTTTAACGTATTTCGGTCATCGCCGCAACTCGGTTCGTGTTTCCGGTAGCTACTCCGATGAGTTTATTTCGAGTTACCGTGTGCCACAGGGCTCAATTCTAGGACCCATGTTATTTCTTTTGTTTATAAATGACATGGTTTCTTGCGTTAAGGATGCCAAAATTCTTCTTTTCGCTGATGACGCTAAGCTTTTCATAAATGTCAGTCAGTATCTGATTGTTCCAGTCTTCAAGATGATGTAGATTCTGTTTTACATGGTGTACCGAAAACTGTTTGTCACTGAACCCACAAAAAACTAGATATATTGTGCTATCTAGAGAGCGCTAGAGAAGTTCCTTTGCCGTACACTGTTGGTGGCGTCAGGATTCCCCCGTATCGTTTATCAGAGATCTTGGCGTCTGTCTTGACAGCGCACTTTCTTTTAATAATCATGTTGTTACAACCGTAAATGCAGCGCTAAGAGTATTAGGTATGATTTCACGTTTATGTCGCCAATTTTCTGCCCCTTCATGTTTATTGCATTTGTATAAGTCTTTGGTTAGATCACGGTTAGAATTTTGCTCTGTGGTTTGGAATTCACTGACTATTTCGCAAGCTATCGCGATTGAAAATGTACAGAAGCGAATGATTAGAATTGTCTATGATAGGTATATTGGAAGGGGGTGTTTCTACCACTACGAATCATTGCTTTACAGGTTTCTATTGCATAAACTGACTGTGAGAAGACAGTACCGAGATTTTATGTTTTTATACAAAGTTGTACATGGTGAGGTAAACTCGACGGACTTATTGCAGTCTATTGACTTCCATGTTCCACCCCGAATCATTAGGAACAAATCAACTTTTTACCCCTCCTGTACATCACCTGTGTCACCTCTTTTGAGGGTTCAAATTGATTTTAATAATGCACATCAGAATAACTTTGATATTTTTAGTGCATATCAGGATTTTATGCAACAATTACGCGAATGGATGCAATGCCTTAAGCAGGCCAAATCAAGCCTAGCCCTAGTTTTTTTTTTTTTGCTTGTGTTTGTTGTTAGTTTTTCATTGATAATTTGTATTTTGTCTTATATGTATAATACTTCACCCATGTTTGTGCACCACACAGTAGACCGCTAGGTTGTTTGTGGGCACTAGAAAATAAATAATAATAATAATAATAAAAATAATAAGAAAATATTATTATTACGATTATTGATGGATTGAAGTTGTCTTCTTCATCGAGTGTGGATGGAATTAACTCAAAGTTTCTTAAAAATACTAAAATGTACTCCTCTAATTCTTACTGATATTTTTAACAGTCACTCTGAGAAGGTGTTTTACCCTCTGATTGGAAAGTAGGGAAGGTGGTTCCTATTTCCAAAAGGTGGCGATAAACATTCTCCCAACAACTACCGTCCCATCTCATTAACCAGCATCCCATGTAAACTTCTCGAGCACATTATCTATTCCCACCTAGTGAGATTCTTAGAGACGAATAATTTCTTCACCACAGCACGAACACGGATTTCGTAAATCATTGTCATGTGAAACTCAGCTTCTAAACTTTCACCCATGACATTCATTATCGTTGACCGTGGCTCCTAGGTAGACTGCATTTTCCTAGACTTCGCCAAAGCATTCGATAAGGTGTGTCACGAGCTTTTGCTACTAAAGCTGGGTAAACTCAACATCGACCCCAACGTTCTTGCATAGATCCAATCTTTGCTGTCTAACCGTTCGCAATTTGTTACAGTCAATAATAGTATGTCTCCACCTGTGTCCGTTAATTCGGGCGTTCCTCAGGGGTCAGTATTAGGCCCCTTACTATTTTTAATTTATATTAACGACTTTCCTATGAATGTGTCTTCGTCTATTTGTCTCTTTGCCGATGATTGTGTAATTTACCGTGAAATTCAAAATCTTTCCGATTCGTTTGCACTTCAATCCGGCATTAGCTATTTCTCTCGATGGTGTGAGTCATGGCTAATGAAACTAAACAGTAATAAATGTAAACACGTGAGAGTGTACCGTAAACCTAACGCCAGACCTTGTTATTACTTTGATGGCAATTCTTTGGAGACAAGTACCATCTTACAAATGTCCCGGTGTTCACTTCACTTCTAACCTTTCATGGAAACCCCCATTCAGCATATCACTTCTCGTGCTAACTGCATGTTGGGCTACATAAAACGTAACTTCTCATTGGCACCCGTTTCACTTAAATTGGTTTTATATGAAACATTAATACGACTAAAGCTGGCACATTCAGCCCCTATCTGGGATCCGAGTCACGATACCCTCGTCATGGCACTAGAGTCTATCCAAAATCGCTCAGCTCGTTTCATCCCATCAGAACTATCATCTCACTGCTAGTGTCACATTATTGAAAATTAGTTTATCTTTACCATCTCTGTCTTTGCGTTATAAAACTTTTACGTTTATGTTTATTTCACAAAATTTATTTCCATAATCCCATCTTACACGATTAAATGGTAAACCCCCCTTTTATAATTCGTCCCGTATTGATTATCAGTATAAAGTTGGAGTCCCAAGCTCACTAAAAACTGAATTTCACTCATCCACAACACAACAATGGAACCACCTCCTCGGTTTAATTGCTGCCATCACCAGTGGCGTCGGAATTAACACGGGGTGGGGGGCGACCGCTCCTCACAAATGTCAGAAATTTAATGGCAACAATACGGGGGAGGGGGCGAAAAATTGCCGTCGCCCTCCCACCACGACTACCGTCGCAACCCCCCCTCTCCTGAATATTTCCGACGCCTCTGACCATCACTGACCCTATTTATTTAAAAATGCTATCGCTAACCATTTTTTTCCAATGATTCACGACCGGTTCGATAGTTTCTTTGTTATATTATTACTACTGCTAATATGTTACAGCTTTTCCTCCCATATTTCTAGAGCGCAGCTCTTAGGCGCCCGTTTCCAGCTTGAGCGGCGTCGCCGTAGCCGTCGGCGTAACCGCAAGGTCATCCGAAGGTCACGTGACCCCCAGCCACGTGACCCCCCTTCCCTGAGGCCACGTGACCCCCCCAAGTCACGTGACCCCTCGGCCACGTGACTACCTCCGAGGTCACGTGACCCCCGAGGTCAAGTACCCCCCCAGGTCACGTGATCCCCCCCTCCGCCCCTTCCCCCCTCCTCAAGAGCTGCGCTCTAATTCGGCATTACAGGGAGTTGTAAACGGCTTTCATTTTTGAACCTGCTTTGCTCCTCTCGTCGGGCCCTAAAAGTATGTTTAAAAAAAACACACAAAAACTTTTTTTTTTTTTAGCGGGAAAAATATTTTTTTTGCAGTTTATGGGGGTGAGTTAGGGTGTTTAAAGATAGCGACAACAAATCTACGCTAAGAGTGTTTATAACCGAGACGTATATGACTATCCTTGAGAAAATTAAAATTTCAAAATACGCCGCCGCGCTACAACGCCCTCAACTTGCCGCTACAGTCTTGAGCGCAGCACTTGAATGTGTTAGCAAATAGAGGAACGGAAAATAAATAAATTGAACTTAAAGAGTTTGAAAAAGAATGAAGAACCCCTGGGCACAGTTCAAAGCAAAAATCACGGCAAACATAGGGGCACAAATCTGCCCATGCTAGATGGCGCTACTTTCCACTTTATTCTTACATCAAACGGATGCTCTACTCATCATCACCATTTTGTCTCGCCACATTTGACGGGTTCTCAAACCTCATTCGGCCACCTTGGTTGTTGTCATGGCGGCCAAGAGAAAGCGTGAAACTGTTGACGACGAAGGAGAAATTGCCAAATTTAATGTTCCTGCACATATAAAAAGTCAAGAGAAACGTCTCATCGTGGTCCTAGAAAAGGCAAACTTGGAATCGATCAAGGTAAGCCTGGGAAACGCCTTTAGAAAACTTTACGATCGATATCGATACGTGCGGCGTGTTTTGTCATCGGCATGCGTGGTTTGCACGCCGGCTTGTATTCATCTGCGGATTTGATTCTTGTTTACTTTGACGCGAGAACACATAAAGTAGGTAGCATCATAAAAGTAGGTCTCGAGTGTCTCTATGAATGCTTGCTGTCGGTTGTCAAAAGGATGACAGATGAATGGTAAGCGTTACCTCGTGTGTTTTCAGGTTGGCAAAGCGTTCGAACTTCTCAACTGCGATGATCACATTCAACAAATGCGGAAATTCAAGAAGGATCCAGCGTTCTGCAGACCAGACATAACCCACCAGGTCAGTACCGCGACTGCACGTGTTGAAACTTTTCTAGGCTGCTGACTTTTGAGGCTTTAATGACCAGTTGCCGCAGCAAATACCCAATTGCCGCAGGAAAAAATAAATAGAAAAAGTGCCTTTCTGTTCGGATGCCGAACAAAATGTTTGGTCTCGGTAGCACCGTAGCATGCTTTCTGAAGAATATTTATTTACCAATGATACATGGTTCTATGGCCAGAAAGTCTGCATGCCTCCAAACTAGGACAATTTTTCTAGTATTGTACTTATCGAGGCATGACATTGTGCTGTGGCACCTCAAACTCACACTCCAAAGTCACTCTTTTGAGCGTTCTTACTCAGCCCTTTTTTTTAATGCAAAAGCATTAACTGTCCCATAGAGTGGAGCCGGCATTGTCCGTAACCGCGAAAACGCCAGAAACATTTCCTCTACGGAACGGCTCTTAAAATGGCTGCGACAATACCCGCGCACCGGATAGTTCCAAGGAACGCCACCCCACTGTTGATCAGCAGTGAAACTCGCTGCTGATGGAGTGGAGTTGATGGTGCACAGCAGTGTTTCTAAAAAACTGCTTTTCGAGAGCAGAGAGATCTGAAGCAGGGCGCATAATGCTTGGGGGCAGAGCTTGTGAATTTTTTACTTGTCACTGGCTACAAGTCAGTTCACTTCACTATGGTTACTCGAGAGATGATTGCCTTTCTTTAACCAGGGACAGGAGCACGCAGGACGCAGAGAGAAGCCATTGGCACCAATAAACTATGCCGACCATGATCTTGACGGTCTGTAGGGGTTAGAGCACTATATAGCTCCTTCGGAGCAAAGTAGCGCAATCAAGAACGCCATCTCTCGGCGACTAGCGGCGAACGCCCGAGGGTTCCAACTCCGGTCACAAATGCATGGGGAACGTGAGAAAATCGCCGTTTCTTGAATATTTTGAGGATGTACGGAACGACAATAGTTTTTGACATAATAAAGGAACAGTTTACAATAATTTGCGCTAAGTTGTGTGCCATGTAATAACGTAATTTGTTTTTAAAAAATGCCTGAGCGGCATCATGCAGCAGACGACGCAGCGACGTCACACCGTTCACGTGACCCGCTCCGGCCAATCCATAAAGTCCATCTCCGCTGCGCAAAACAATCGTCTGCTTCAAACGCCATTGCCTTGGAAATTGCCTTCTCAAAATTTTCACACGCATCCAATATTATTAAAACTTTGATAAAGTGTTTAGTGCTTTACCAACTTCACGACAGACTAGTTTTGAAAAGTGTGAACTCGGCGTTTATTTTTTAATCAGCCGTGTTGAGTCGATCTCCATGTATTCTCCCATAGGGCGGGCCGCCTCCTGGAACCCTGAGTACCACGTGACTCGCGCCGAGCTGCTCTGTCGGCCATGTTGTCGGCGAAACACGCGGATCAAAGGATTGCGCTACTCTGCTCCTTAGGAGCTATATAGTGCTCTAGTAGGGTTTGACCCAGCAGGCACAGAAATTCGAAGGCGACATGACTGTTGGATTTTCATACGGTCACACAGTAACTACTGTGGACAAAAGTGCATACTGGCGCAACGTTGTGGCATGAACCGGTGTACGCAAAAAGCAGAAAAATGACTGCGAGAAGTCGGCGTCCCTCGGCGGCACCAGCAGCACACGCTGCCAGGTCGAAAAAGTTTTCATAAGGCCGTGATGTAAGTGACTTCAAGGAAACAAGCAGAAGCGATTGACTGGTGGGGTGATGTGAACTTTTCTGATGGACATTTGCTACTGGAGTTCACCTGTCACGGACCATAGTCGCCACATAAATTTTGTCACAAGCACAGTCTTTACGAATGTGCCTCATTGCCAGATTTCTGCTTTCCACTATCAGTGAGACTGATGAGGGGCAGTATTGATGTTTCTCATTTGAAGTGGGCTAAAAATGTCTATAGCATCCAGATTGGACAACTCACTAAAAATGCACCAACCTTCTTAACAATGAATTGCAATAACATCCACAGATTTTTCCTTTAATTTTTGCTTGTTTTCTAACATTTTTAATGTTTGTCATGGTCGACCACCTGTTTCAGTGTCTCCTGATGCTGTTCGACAGCCCTCTAAACAGGGCAGGCCTCCTTCAAGTGTACATCCACACAGAAAAAAACGTGCTAATCGAGATCAACCCCCAGACGCGGATTCCAAGGACGTTCAAGAGGTTTTCAGGCCTAATGGGTAAGTGAACATTGGTACAACATTTTGCACAAGCACTCCGATTGTGCAAACCAGTATTCATGAGAAATTGTTTTACTGGCATCATTGCAACATAACACCTCGAGCTCTGTGATTGATTACCAACACGTTTCTTCCTCTTTTCCTTTTCGTACGAGGCACTTCTGTCACACACTTGTTGAAAATAGATATGCCAGCTGCCTTTAACTAATCTACTTGATCGCTAAAGAGGGTCTGTTGCAGCACGTTTCATTGAAATCTTTGTTGGAGAGCAAATTTTACCAACGATAGAAGCAGACGCAAGCACACTGGTGTGCTTGTGTCTTCTGTTAGCCTCGTCAAATTCTGCCTACAAGCAGTGCACCTGCTTCTCTGCAGAGTGGCATTTTTGATCTCATGGATGACCTCTGCTAATGAAGGGGTATAGATAAGTAGGGTTCTGAGTGAACCATAAACTATGCTTCAGTTTCACACAATCTGTGTTTTTTCATTCAGCAAAGGGAATGGGGCATAGAAATGTGTCACGAGTTCTTCATTTACTCTTATATACAATTACTTTTTACTTCGGTAGCACAATGCCAGTACTGTTACGAACTGTACGTATTACTTTGTCGAGTACTTTTTTTGTGTGAAAGGAAATATCTTTAGTACTTCTAAATGATGTATATGAACAACTGCCATGGCTTAAAAGTGTAGATTATGTGCCAAAAGTCAAAACAACAGCCATATAGATGAACCATCCTAACTAATAACTTCGAGATTCTTATCAGAGCTCCGAGCAAAATGGTCACTGGAACTTCAGCCTGTAAAGCGGCGTATTAAAAGGGCCAACGTTGGAGATAGCACTCAGCCGATGCTGTTACAGATATTCTCGCAGCTGTCAAGTTAAAACTCACAGTGGAAAATGAATCGTACAAAGTAAAACCAAAGAGCGAGCAACAAACTTTTTGTTTTTTACGTTTCCTCGCGTTGCAGCTCAATTATCTCGCAGGGCTTATGAGCTCCAGAATGCAGTTGCGTACTGTTATTCGCCGTATCGTTCCATTAAAGAGTCGGTAAAACATCAGATGCACAAAAATCCGGTCAAAGCTAAAGGGCACTGCCTGCCATTCAGTGTTTACGTTTTGCTGGAAAGTAATATGTTTTGTAATTCTATTTGTGTTGCAGTCCAGTTGCTCCACAAGCTCTGCATCAGGGCTGGCTCCGGTTCAGTAAAGCTTCTCAAGGTATTTGGACATTTTGCTCTTTTAAGGCTGGTTTACACATTTTGCTTTTGATTGCAGTTGACCGCACTACAACTACCGTATTTACACGATTGTAAGTCCACTCGATTGTAAGTCGACCCCCCTACATTGCACATCAGAAAAAAAAATAAATCTGTAGATAAACATTTTATTGCGAACACGTGAGAACGGCGAAGTATCTGTTTCGAAAGCCGAGCCTCCAACACGCGATCGATGCCTTCTGGCGTGCTTTGGCTGCACATGCACGCGCAAGGTGCATCAGATGCCCAGGCGTCATCGAAACTAGGAAGTTCACGCTGGAGGCGGGACAACTGAAGCTGCTCCCTGTCGTTCTCACTCCGTCCGCGGCTAGACTACGATTCGTCCGCACTGGTGATGTCAGTCCCGTCATCATCACTGCCACTTTCTCGAAGCACATCGTCGGCGTCGTCCAACGAAATCTCGCACTTCGCAAATGACAGGGTCAACCGCATCCTCCGTGCTTGCTCGGCGATCGCGTTGGGCGTCACGGGTAGGGACCGAGTGCACACTTTTGCGGCGTACGTTGCAAGCCTGACCTCCAACTCCGGAACGTACCCCCACCTATCCAGATTTTGGCCTACGGAAGCCTCTTTGTTTGCTGTCACAGTTTAAGATCCCACGCCACTGCAGACTCAACTGGAGCATCACCCGCTCCCAGGGACTCCGGAAGTAGATTTTGAGTGGGGGGGGCTGAAGTCAAATCTTTTTTTTATATACAATAATATTCTAGAAAACAAGGACTGGAGCCGATTTTTGTTGTTTTATTTTTACTTATTGTTCATTAAAAATAAAATATAATTTGCATGAAGTTCCTTACTTAGCATGTACAATCACTTTTCCTTCCTGCTTTATAACAACAGTAGGCAGTTTTAGTGGCTCGTAGGCAAGAGCCTTGCGTACGCAATACAATTGCGGGTTGGAAGTGCGCACGCGTAGAACGCAATATTGCGCTTTGCGCATGAACCTTCCGACCATCAAAGCGTTTATACGTGTGATCCACTAAAACTCTATAATATCGCGAACACGCTTACGCATAGTGCTTCAGGCAATTTCAAAATCCCTACAAGGATACACAACATTGCAAAATATAGTTTACGGACAATCACGTTTAGTATTATTCAAATGTTCATCCAAAAAGACGTCCACGCTATGAAATGAACGACTAAGCCAAGTGAATTACATATATACAATGACATATTAATACATATTTAGAAAATGTGCACAAAAGCATGATGAAGGAAACAGATCCATATATAGGCAAGGCCATGTGTGTTGATCGCCTCAAGGAAGACCAAAGGTCGCCGTTCACTCAGCAGTCCTAGAGACAAATTCCTTGATTATGTCGTCCAGGTTGAGCTCGGCGGTTCTTCCTTTTTTAATGTGCAAAATAAGGAGGTGTGTTAGCCTCTACTGACTCATGCGGCTGCGTAGATACGTTTTATTCGGCGTAAGGCACTAAACGAGCACTTCCCCGAAGCGACAAATGCAGGCACAAAATGAAGAAGTTTTGTCTATTTTACGACTTGGTCCAGGAGGTCGTGAATTTCGTCGAATTTTGCCTGTAGTGTCCTCAATATGGCGTCAATTGTGAGGGAATCAAGGTTGCATAAAAGAGCCAGCAAAAGTAAAAGCTGCGCAGAGATTCGGGCCAGATCAAAATCACATGCATGCACTCCAGGGCCTCTTTCAGGTCATCTGTTGTGAACTGTCTTCCCCGGCAGCGTTAATCAAGGTGCTCTCTAGCTTTACTAGCTGCTTCATACCAGGCTGTTCAAACCGCCGTTGAGTTTCACTGATAATGCAGTCTACAGCTGCAAAGTACTCCTTCTGTAACGCTGCCTTGCAATCAAGTACAACTGGCGGAGAAGGTGTGTTGCTCATTTCAAACCTTTTTGGTGGTTTTGTCGGCCTTGCGCTGCGAGGGTCCTTCAAACCTAGCCGCTTTGCAGTTGAGATTCGTGCAGTCCCACAACTCGTTCAAACGCGACTTCAGACCGCAGACGGGACATTGCCTCACAGAGTCTCTGCAGCCTCTTTGATACCTGCGGCGCGAAACCCTGAACGTTGCAGTACCCTTGCAAGTTCTTCGCATGGGTCGAAAAAAGCTATAGAAATGTTTATTCCTAGCAGCTTTTCGAACCTTTTCAAAAGCCTCTCATAACCCTTCAAAATGGCCCTGCTGTTGTCTGCAATTGTATATTCTCCTTGTAGCAGCTCGTTCAGTGTCTCCTGAACTGTAGTATAGTTTTCAGTGAACCTTTTCATTGACTTCACTCTGACAGTCCACCTTGTTGGGCAAAGTGGAAGAATGTTATTTGGCGTTGATCCGGCCTCTTCCGCCGCCTCGCGGACTGGAGGAATTGCAATAGATGAATAAACAGCTTTGCGTTTCTTCGAAGCAAGAATTGCATTTGAAACGTCCTTCACGGTACTGAGAGCATCGCCAATGATGTCGCAGCTACGGCTAGCTTCCTGTAACACGAGATCTAAGCTGTGGTTGATGCAATGCAAATACATGGGCCTCAGCTCAGAATCACTAATTTGTTTCTGCACGCATGAGAAACGGCCGGACATGTTGGCGGCCCCGTCAAAGCAGTGGCCTCGCAGACTGGGTCTTTTCATGGCGTCTACATTTTTCTGTAGCTTTTTTCCAGTTGTTAAAGCCAATTTTAAAAAAGGCTAGCTCTACTGCACCATATTTGCATCCCCTTTCCTTGAAAAATAAGCTGCACTCATGGCACAACACCGCATCGCTCTTGCTGTCGTCAGAAAGCAATGGGAACCTTTCGAACCAATCTCGCTGACACGACCCGCTAGTTTTGTTTTTGGGTCTGTTGCGAGAGCTTCAGCGACTTGTGACAGTGACTTTTGATTAGGGCGACCAGACGTCTCGTTTTGGCCGGGACAGTCCCGTTTTTGAGGTCTGCTTCTGCCGTCCCGTCTTTTTGTCCCAATAAGGAATCATGTCCCGTTTTCGCAGGAGTGCATAGTCTCGAAATTGGCACCAAGCGAGTTGAACAAACCGAAATTATGCCTACCCGTTACAAGTATATTTTACAAAAAGCAACCGTAGGTTAGGTACTTTAAAATATGAGTTAAGCGCCATTCACATATATGCGACCGAGTAAGACCGAGAGAGACCAGACCGGTTTTAAGCCTCTTGCGACTTCTCAGGACCAGCTCTGCTGCAGCGCATCCGGTCCTAAGACGACGCAAGAGGCTTGAAAGCCGGTCTGGTCTCTCTCGGTCTTACTCGGTCGCAAGAGTGTGAACAGGGCCTTTAAAGGGTAACTGCAAAGAAAAAAAAGTGTTTTTTAAACAGCCTAATTGGGACAAGCATGTCACAAAACAAATCTTCCACGAAAAAACAAATTTTTCTAGCAATATTTACGCCACAGGACGTAATTTAGTCGGAGTCCCAACCTCTCCGCATTTGAAACTCCCGCTCTTTCGACGCCCGCGGAGTGGCTGGTATACGTCACTCCGTGACGTATAGCAACTACTCTGTGACGTGTAATAGCAACTTTGTGGCGCGCGATTCAAAACGGGTGAAATAGCTGCAAACTAAAATCAGTCCTGCGCAATAAATATTGCTGTAAAAAATTTTGTTTTTGGCGGAAAAATTGTTTTGTGACATGCTTGTCCTAATTAGGCTGTTTAAAAATACACTTTTTTCTTTGCAGTTACCCTTTAAGGGGAGATGCGGGTCGAAAAACCCAGAGTTTTTTTTTCAAAAATTATCGATTTATGTTTTCACCTGTTTTGTTAAGTTTAGTATCTCTACTGTTATGAAAATAAAAATCAAAGCCGAGACTCAACTGGAAATGGGTCAAAATTGAACCACCATTGGCCGATGCGCGCCTTTAGTGTGGCGAAGCCTACTTGCTGGGTCCGTGTCTCATCGAGCTGCGCAGTTGAACAACGATTCTTTCGCATTTTTATCTTCGTTATGGATGAAGAAAGCCGTAGCAAGCGCAGTCACCGGCCAGTGAAGTATCGCTCGCTGCACAAATTTCGAGGGCGCCGGCGCAAATCGAAGCCAAAGACTCGCCCAACGGCAAGTGCGTCTGCGGCCGCGAGGCCTAGCGATAGCGACGCCGCTTCTTCCGACGAGTTTGCCGCGGCGTTGGAGTACGTCAGTGCCTCCCAAAAAAAGATCGGACTTTTCGACGATGAAGAAAGACCGCGAGATGAAGAGTCTTCCCTAATCACTGACCTAACAGCATTGAACATACTTGTGATCGGTGCAGTGTGTCCAACGTGTCACCGTTCGGAAATGCGCGTCCGGGAACCAGCTGACAAACGCAAAGGACTTGCATCATTTCTGGAACTACGCTGCGAGAACAGTGAGTGCCCCGAAAGTGTCCTTTCGGCAACGTATACGTCACGGCGAGTTGCTTCGAGTGGGGAGGCCAGCGTGAGTGCGGCGGGTGATGGACCGAGCGCAAGCAGAACCTACGACAGCGGGAGCTCGCGCGATAGCTTCGCTGTGAATGTGAAAGCTGTTGTGGCTGCGCGCTCTGTAGGAATGGGCTACGAGCAGCTTGTCCGATTTGCGGGAATCGTTGGCTTGCAAAAGCCAATGCACCACAAGTCCTTTACAGCCATCAGCCGGAAAGTTCGTGATGCGGCAATGGATGCCATCTCCCAAAATCTTGCGAAGTCTAGGCAGCTCACAAAGAGTGAAGTGGGTGGGGACGACATTGCCGTCATGTACGACGGTACGTGGCAGAAACGAGGTCATAAGAGCCACAATGGAATCGGTACAGTTGTGTCTCTTGACACTGGACTCTGTTTGGACTTCGAAGTCCTGTCAAACTTCTGTGTGGCCTGCAGTCGGCATAAGGCTCTGCCAGATGAAGAGGAGGAAATTTGGCAAGCTTTTCATGGCCCTGTGTGTGAGCGAAATGTTGACTGTTCGGCCCACGCAATGGAAGCAGAAGCTGCAGTGCGGATATGGCAAAGGAGCCAGTCTTGTGACACGCCATTGTGCTTCAAAAAATTCCTGAGCGATGGAGACTCGAAAGCGTACACTGCAGTTGTGGAAGCGAATGTCTATGGTGGTGCTGTAGACATTGAAAAGGAGGACTGCACCAATCACGTGGCAAAGCGCCTTGGAAGTGCTCTTCGCAAACTAAAAGTGCCACTGCCAAGAGGGGAGAAGCTGAAAGAGCCTGTGATCCAGAAGCTGCAGACCTATTACCAGGTTGCCATAACAAGCAATAGGGGCAGCGTTAAAGGCATGCACCAGGCAATTTGGGCCTCCTATTTTCATTCTTGTTCTTCAGATGGTGCGAGCAACCACAAATTCTGCCCAGAAGGACCAGCATCCTGGTGCAAACATAGGCGTGCCGAAGCCTTGGGTGAACCTGCACCAGCCCACACACCCCTGCTCACCACGGCCCAGGGAAAGGCAATAATCCCCATCTATAAAAGACTGACCGATGAGAAGCTGCTGACCCGCTGTGTCCGGGGCAAAACTCAAAATGCGGCGGAGTCGCTAAACAGCAAAATATGGCTCCTCTGTCCGAAGACACGATTTGCCTCAAGGTTTGTTGTGGAGACGGCCACAGCCATGGCTGTTTTGTGGTTTAACCGAGGGCACTCCAGCTTTGAACGTGTCCTGGAAGAGCTGGGCGTGCTTCCACCCCAAGATCTGGTTGTGCTTGGCACATCACGAGACAGCACACGCCAGAAAAAGATGTCTGGCAAATTAACAGCAGAAGCAAGAGCACATCGGCGTACGCTGAAAAAGAAATCTCTTGTCGAGGAGTCTGCCCGGAAGAGCCGTGAAGGAGAAACTTATGGTGCAGGCTCATTTTAGTGGCAGTGGCTGCTAGAAGGACAGTTTGCCTCTTTTGTGTGCAAATTTGATCGCATTTCAAGACTTCTTTCATAACTAAACTTTTAATTATAATTTTAAAAGATGTTTTTCTCAAAATGCAATTTTTGGCAACTTTTTGAGTTTGCCCATCTTGTTTTCGGTACTTCTGGTGCTCGGATCTGCATGAAATTTTGCCCACGTTTATTCTAAGGTGTGAGGAATGCTGTTATCTCCTCTAAACCTCGATATTGCTTTTATATACCGTAAAATCCCGAAAGGACGCCCACCCAAAACGAAGAGATAAATGGTGAAAAACATGGGGTGGGCTATCTTTGGGGATGCCACAGAAAAACTTTATAAAAATTGATGATAAGCGCCAGGGCACCGCCACAAACCACGTGACGCGGGAACTGATACCGCAGATCGCGGATACGGCAAATTCGCGTTTCACGATGCGATAAACACGCGAAAATTGGCTACAAACTCCTGTGTCACGGGAAAGGGTACGGCAAGAGGCCGACGCAGCAGATTCGCGTTTCACGGTGCGAAGGACTCGCGGAAACCCGCCGATAACTCGCATCTCACGGGAACGGACACCGCAGATCGCGGACGCAGCAGATTCAAGTTTTCATGGTGCAAGAAAGACGGGGGAACCCGCTACAATCTTGCCTGTCACGGAAACCGATATCGCGCGCGCAGATCGCGGACAAAAACACGGGATTACTCTACAAACTCGCATGTCACGGAAACAAATACAGCAGATCGCGGACGCAACAGAATTGCATTTCACGATGCAATATACACGCGGAAACAACTCGCGCGTGTTACTTACAGTTAAAAATCGATATCGCGCGCGCAGATCGCGGACAAAAACACGGGAATCCGCTACGAACTCGGGAACGGATACCGCAAATCGCAAACGCAGCAGATTCACATTTCACGATGCAATATACACGCGGGAACAACTCGCGTGTTACGCGAGCTGATATCGCGCGTAGATCGCAGACAAAAACGCGGGAACCCGTTATGAACTCGCTTCTCGGACACACCGGTACCGCCGATCGCGCCGTTGATGCGCGATTCCCATCAAGCATCTCTTGACGTCCAACGGGAATCGGGGGTGGGCGATGTTTCGGATTTTTTATGTTACAGATATTTTGCCAGAAAAACGGGATGGGCGATCTCTCGGGGGAGGGCGCCCTTACGGGATTTTACGGTATTAGAAAATGTGCAAGTAAACACTTACTGGGGTCTGGGTATTATGGACTTCCCATGTTCGAATTTTTCACGTGTGTTAAATATTTTTGATGCACTTCCTACTTGCTTTCTCGACATTCTACAGTTCGATTGCAGCAGTATGAACCATCAGTGGTCGATAAATATGGAAGTTTAGTGATGCAAACAGGGGGGCAAAAGGCCTATGCTTTACACTTTGTCATGGTGCAACACAAAAAGTATGCAGCTTGCAAGGAAACTAACTACATATTTGAAATCAGCGTAAAAAACTCTATAAATAGCCCGTGTTTACCGTTGCTGTAGGGGTGAATATTAATAAAACAGTGCCTTCGAGTAGCATCTCCCCTTAAGCTATATGCACGAACACATGCACCTCGACCGGAAATGGCTATATGCACGACGCGGGAACTTGTTGGGTCTCATATGAATGAATGAATAAATTTATTGAATCAGGATGGCTCTGTGGCCGGTATGGGGAGAGGGGAAGGACGGTGGGGGCATTCTGCAGTTCATGTTCTGCTGACAAGGTGGGCCTCCTTGGCAAAGTTCCACAGTGCAAGCAGCGTTGCGTTGACGTTGTCATTGGGATATATCCATTCGTGGAGTGTCTGGACTCCTGGTGGCTTGTGCTTGTCGCGAATGGCTGCTAGAGCCGGGCAGGACCATAGTAGATGAATGACCGTTGGTGGTTCCTGTCGACACTGCTTACAAAGTAGTAGAGCCGAGGGGATCTGCGTGGTTTTGTGTTGCTTGTAGTATTCCCATCTTGTGATGATGTCTTCAGTAAGGGCGAATCCGGAGCGGGCTTTGGTAAGGAGGACTTGTGCCCCTCTGGGAATGTTCCGGGGTATGGGGCGTTGTAGTGGGGGAATGGTGTTTCGTAGTTCCTCCTTGTTTTCGTATCTTATTCCCATTCGTTGCTCTTCTGGAGGCGGCTTGTATTGGAGGGTGGGCACTGCCGACTCCGAGGGGTGATTGAGAAGAGCCTCCCTCGCGAGTCTGTGTGCCTCCTCGTTGCCCGCGTTCCCGCTATGGCCGGGTATCCACTGCACTTGGACCACGATATTGTAGTTCCTATGGATTTCTTTGCAGAGTTCCTTGATGTAGTAAGGAGTAGAGTTCCGCCGTACGGGGCCTCGTAGGGCCTTGAGAGCCTCTAGGCTGTCCGTGAGAATGGTTGCTTTGGTCAAAGCGTGGGGTGTTGGTTCCATCAGTGTCCTTATTCCCAGAAGGATGGCCTGCAACTCTACCTCCCTCGGAGAAATTTTGTCCCTTGTGGAGAAACACTGGGTGCGTGTCATGCCGAATGTGTCCGTGGCAGCTATGGCCAGGAGGTTGCCGCCATCCTGTCTTGCTCCGTCCACGTAGATCTGCTTGTCCTCTGGGCACGTCGGAGGGGCTGCTTGTGCGTGCATGTCCCTTTGGTGAGTGTGTTCAGTGGTGGTTACTTTCACAGGTACAGGCTTCGTAGTGGTCACGAGTATGTCTTCCCACGGGGGTACCATGGGGTCGAACGTTGTAGCGTGGAACGTACGGTCATCATATTCCAGGAGACGTTGACCTTGTGGGGTGTGGAGCCGTCGTGCCTGATCATTGGTTGCTCTGGTTGAGATAACGTCCTGTAGTGCTGGGAGTTGACAGTACCTGTAGAGTTCTTCTGTGCGCGTGTGATGTGGGAGGCCTGTAATGACCCGCAGGGCTTGTCTATAGAGGCTTTCAAGTTTCTGTAGTTGTACTCGAGTGAGCTGGTAGTGAATAGCCCCGTAGCACGCGCGTGAGACCAGGACGGCTTGCACGAGCACACGGGTAATGTCCTGCGTTGCTCCTCCAAACTTGTTGGATATGCGCCTAATTAGATGCAGGAGCTTCTTCCATGTCGGGGTGAGTTGCTTGAGCCATGTTTCTGCTCCTCCTTTGGTGCTGATGGGCACCCCGAGTATGCGAATCCAGCCTTCATTAGGTTGGGAGAGTGTCCTGTCTTGTAACGTGAGTGACACCTTGGCTCGTTCTGCGGGAGAACCTCCGATGAGGAGAAATTGTGTTTTCTCTGGCGATATTTGCATACCTGTTGGGGCTATAGCTTTCTCAATGATGAGGAGCGCGTTCTGGATCTCATCACAGGCCCGCTCTGTACTTTCAAAATCACCACTCTCTGACCACAACGTGATATCGTCCGCATAGAACGTAAAGTGTATAGTAGATTCCTTTTCGAGGGCCATCGCTATGGATCTCATAACAATGTTAAAGAGCATCGGTGAGATAATTGAGCCTTGAGGTACCCCTACTTCATTGCTGTATATGCGGGGGTTCGACGTTCCTGTCTGAATCTCAAAGGTGCGTTGATGAAGGAAGCTCTTAACGAAGTTGAGCATACGTCCTCCTGGATATGCTTCCCGGAGGCTGTCGAGTATGGCCTCGTGGGTGACTGTGTCAAAAGCTTTCTTTAAGTCGACAGCCACCAGGATATGTGGCTGCAGTCTTCTGTGTTTGCAGAGTACCCTACGTAGAAGGAACAGGCTATCATGTGTCCCCATATTGGGCCGAAAGCCTGTCTGTGCTGGATGGAAAAAGGGGAAGCACTCTTCAAGATGGTGATTGAGCCTATTGACGCACATTCTTTCCAGGAGCTTACAGATGGTGGGTGTGAGAGAGACAGGCCTCAGATGGCTTGTCGTGTTGGGCTGTTTGCCAGGCTTGGGTATCGGAGTGACCATAGCATGTTTGAGTGCGGGAGGGAGCTCCCCGCTCACCCAAACATTATTGATTGCTTCCAAAAGGGATGTCTTGCCTTCTTCAGGCAAGTTCCGAAGTGCAGACCACGTAATGCCGTCCTTTCCTGGGGCACTTTTTACTCGAACTTGATCAAGGGCCGTGACGAGCTCCGCCATAGTAAACAGACTTTCGATAGGGTTGCTCTCATCAACTTCCTCAGGCACGTATAGGAGCTGACGTGGAGGCGTCGCAGGTTGGGGGAAAAAATCCGAGCCGCTTCCTCCTCGATGTCTTCGAAAGATTTGTTTTGCTGAAGGGCTACAGTTGGAACTATGTTGGGTGTCCTGCTCTTGCCTTGGAGTGCGGTGAACGTGGTCCAGAGCTTCGCCAGTCCCGTTCTGCTGTTGAAGGATGCGCAATGCTCTGTCCAGCGTGTTCTCGAAAGGGTTTTGGAATGTTGTCTTATCTGTGCGGTCTTATGCCGTAGTTTGATAAGCTCCTTGTATGTTTGGCCGTTGCTGAGATATTGCTCGTGCATTTGCTCTCGAGTTTCCCAAAGATTAAGAAGATGTTTGTCTGGTGCCGGTGCATCTTCGGCGAGTTCCAGTTCCCGAGTTGATTCGGTAAGGGCACTTGTGATGGCGTCTATAAGCGTTAAGCAGTCTCCCTCGTGTATACGAGATGCCGTTTCCTCACGGAAATGGTCCCAGTCCGTGCAGCGAACCTTTCGTTTCCGCTTCCTTTGACCTGTACGGAGTGTCAGCCATATAGGGTAGTGATCACTGCTCCACGGATCTCCCTCACAGTCCCATGATGCAATAAGCCTGTGTGAGCTCCATGTGAGGTCTGGTGTGGTGCACTGTTGTCGAGAGTGTAAGGCCACCCGAGTCGGAATGTCCAAGTCGTTGAGGAGAATCAGGTTCGCCAAGTTGGCCTGTTGCTCAAGTTCGACGCCTCTTGGTGTGTTGCGCCTGTATCCCCAGGTCGTGTTAGCTGCATTGAAGTCTCCTGCTATCAATATGCCATCGCTGGGGAATAGCGAGCGCAAGTGAGACATCCATGTGAAGTTGCCTCTACGCTGTCGTCCAGTGTAGGGGCGTAGATAAACGGATACAAGGATAATTTTCTGCGGAGAATTCAAATCTATACGTACGGCCACCACCTCCTGTGTATCGCTGCAGTATGCTGTGGTGTCCAACTGGCAGCGCCGAATGTTCCTCTGTATGAAGATAGCTGCTTGGGCAGTTGGGTCGGTTGTACCTTCATGTATTATACTAGGTTGGAAGTAGCCCTGGTAACCTGCGATTCCAGGTGACGTGCCTCGTGTTTCTTGAAGGAGGATAGCTATGGGGAGGGTTACCATGGTCCGAAGTCGTTCTCCTAATTCCGCTGCGTTAGCACGAAGGCTGCGGCAATTCCATTGTAGAATCCTATTGCGCACATCCATTGTTGTGGCAAGGTGGGGTGTGAGATATCATCTTGGCCTCGTTCCGTCCTTCCTTCCGAGTGCCTGCTCTTCAAGTGTTCTCCTAGCTTCTTCATGATTTCATTTAGTGTGTATTCCAAGTTGCTGAAGCGTTCGGCATAGGCATTGAGTTGCCTCCCTTGCTTCTGTACATTGCTGACCGTTGTGTTTAAAATCCGTTCGTAGTGATCCATGCGTGTTGGGGTCGGTGAGCTAGGTTGCCTCTCTTGTCTCTGTACGCTGTTGTTGACAGTGATGCTTGGGGTCCCGCCGCAGTGATAAAACGAGTGGTTACTAAAAGCTTCAATTTGCAATAAAGAAGAAAAAAAGATGAGCTTAGCTTACTGAAGAGGTGCCTGCTTCATACGCAGCGGACCCAGGTTCAATCCACAGAATGGGCTTCTTTTTTTTCTCTGCCTTTTTTTTTTGTAAAGCATTTGGCGACATTTAACTTTTTTTTTTTTTTTGCAATTAGCACAAGAAAAAAAAAAAGAAAGGAATGTTGTTAACGAAACTTTGCTGAACTAAATAGTATGGGACTCCCTTTCTGGCGGCTTGGGTTAGCTCGGGTTGCTGTTTGTACGGTGGGCCAAGTGGGTTAATAGTTTTGTAGCGAGCAGCCGCATACTGTCGCCGAAAAGCAGCATGAACGCAGGGGGGGGGAAGGGAAGGGGGGTTATTTACCCAGTGAGTAAAATTTAGTGCACTATGGTGACGTTTTGAAGTAACAGCAGTTCTTTCATTAAATTTTTCTCCCAATCTCAATCTCTTGTACTTATTGTACTTATTACTGGGATGTCCCGTTTTCTAACTTGAGGAATATGGGCACCCTACTTTTGATCTATCACCCCAGCAATTTGAATGCTGGAGATGGGCACAGAGGGGGGGGAGGGGAAGGAAGGAGGAGGAGGAGAGAGAGGGAGGGAGGGAGGGGAGGGAGGGGAGGGAGGGAGGGAGGGAGGGGGGGGCAGTCAAAGTGGGGGGCTCAGCCCCATCCTGAAAAATCTTGAGGGGGCTCTGGCCCCCTCTGCCCCCTCGGTTCCGGAGTCCCGGCCCGCTCCGACAAGTTGCACTTGCGTCCAACAGCGCAGTTTTTGGTTGCTTCCGAGTGAAGAATGGCCATAAGCGAGCACCGAAAACCGAAACTGCCCGGATTATGTGTGTCAATACAAAATAAACATAGTTAACGCTCCAGCATGATCTCGTCACTCAATCAAACGGTGTGCGACCGTGAGTCGTGCGAGATACTGCGAGAGAAGCCGCGGGGTGAGTGAGCTGTGAGGCTGTTCTAGCAGCATCCGGAGTGGCTCTCACAAGAAGTGCCGCCACCTTCCGGGAGTCAAGCGCGCCGTGTGCTGTTCACCGCCGTATATTCGGGTTAATTTGCAAATCACTATCAATGATACTCGTTACGCCAAATAAAAAAGTAATTAATTTGTAAATTGAGCACACAGAATAGTGCAATGCTAGAGGTACAGCCGGCTGAACTCGTAACAAGCCGAGGTGTTCATGACATCGCGATTGTTTTGTTTTTGCCGGCGGTGGAATGCTTTGGTTTGATTATAAGTCGACCCCCCCCACTTCAGATTTTCAAAAATTGAAAAAAGGGTCGACCTACATTCGTGTAAATACGGTACATCTGGCGGCTTATTACGAGAGAACAGGCTAGCTTCATCTATCGGATGGCCCTGGAACCCTTTCGATTTACAAATAAAGTAGTCCTTCATTATAACGAAATCCCTTACGTTCCTCTCCCCTCCTTCACCGGGATGAACGGCAAACCAGAAAATGGGTGATGGAGGGCGGAGCGCACTGAGTGCTGCTTCCAACTCCGATGCACTGGTGCGGCCAGGGAGCAGTGTCCATGTTCTGGCGCTACCCGCGGCCAACGCGGCCCGACTCCCATCGGAATCAGGTCAAGGAAGCGAAGGAGCCTGGAGTAAATCATCCCCTCGAGAGCCCCTGACACGTGCCTTCGTGGGTGCGTCTGCGGCATACACGTGCATCGTGTGGGACTCGGGAGTGTGGGAATGTTTACGAAAAGTCGCTTCGATCCGCGAGGTTGAGAAAAGTGGCCGGCCCAAGTCTGAAATCACCAAGGAATTCGACACTGTCCACCATTTTGCGGAACAAGCGAAACATACTGGACGGGTTCCAGAAGAGCTTCTCGTGCAAGAGAAAGCGCACCCGCGACTCGAAGATGAAAGATCGCCAGCTGCTTTGTGTGTGCCGAATTTTCTCTCGCGCACGCGCTAGCCGAGCTAGCGCACAATCCCAGAGCCGCAACAATCTCTGCAGGAGTGTGTGCAAACGAGTTGGCGAAATCACCGAGGATAACTTCGATTCGTTCGCGCTTGTTGATGCGGACGTTCCCGTTGTTGCTCCTGCCACGGATGCTGCGATCGTGGACCTTGTGTGCGGCGAAGGTAAACACGAAGCTGCGTCGGAGAGGCACCTTGGGAAACACAGACGACTGCAGAGACGCGAAACATCCTACGGCTGCTTCAGGACGAAAGTGGAGCGCAGTGGCGCTGACGGTGGTCTTGCGATGCCTGAAGCAATTCGAAAACTCCTGCCCTGATAAAATTGTCGGCAAATTCCACTAATTATTTTCTTACTTCTCGGTAAAGCTGTCACGAGTTGTTCGTAGTCGAGGTTTGTTCGATTAAATATACGGTCATAGTGTTCCACAGCGTCCCTATCCTCCTTCAAGGCTGCTGTCTCTGTTTCTTTTGGCTCTCTCGCTTTTATCAATTTGCCACCTACATCGATTTGTTTTTGCCATCCTGTCGACTTTGATTTTACGAGGGACTACTGTAAATAGATTAAAGGTTTTGCAGTATTGGTAACATCAAATCTACATACTATCTATCAGAGACGGTCGCTTATGACAGTGCCAAAATTATGTCAAGCTCACTGTGAAAGAAAGTTGAGTAAAATATGTGCAGATGTCAGGTGTCTTAGGTACCGCCCGATAGATGATGGAAATGTTTCTGCGGCTCTTTCAAGAGGGTTTAGAGATCCTTGTCACCAGGTGTCTTTAGAATGAGTTTCCTGATGTGATGGGATTACTGGCAGAGTCAAAAACAAGAGCTCTTTTCTGTTTCCTGTGCGTGTCCTGCAGGTGATCAAGAATCCCGTGACGGACTGGCTTCCCGTCGGCTGCAAGAAGGTCATGATGTCCCTGCACGCAGAGAAGCTTGTCCGGCCGAGGGACCTGGTACCCGAGACCAACGAACCCATCACCATCGTCGTCGGAGCCATGGCACACGGATCGGTGGGTGGCTCTTTGTCGGGGCAAATATCGTTATGTGCAGACCGCCGGCGCAGCCGCTGCATTGCGGTGGCACCGATATTGAAGAAAGCTTCTGCATACACAAAAGTTGTGGAACCACTTATACAGTGTGAGCTTTCAATAGACCATTCCAGAAATGTATGGTGCCCTGCAACCCAAAAAATTTGCTGATCCTTTTTTTTTTTTTTTGTGGATTGTCTTTGGGAAGCTTGCTTCCATAATAACGTGACAAAAATGCGCATATGTGCCGAGTTTGTTCCAGAAGTAGTTGTCCATAGTCTGGACTGAAGGTTTTTACAAAGTGTTAAAAACTAAGTTTTACACATTTTTCTAGAAAAAAGCTGCAAAAGCTACACTAATATGTTCTGCACAGGTGAGCTATACGGTGTCACTGCTGTAGATGGCAAATGTAACCAGTGAAATACCACCGCTAGCAGTGACGTACGCGGGGAGGCCGATGGGGCTTCTCTCTCTAGCTGGCCACCTGGGCCACTTCTCGTGTGCTTGCGGCAGTGACTTCGATACGCCACTTTTGTTTGTCGTGACTTTGTTTGTGCTGCCGGTGTCAGGACAAAGGCACGCGTCCAACTTTTGACGCTGTGCCCCTTAGGCCTTAGTCCGCGTAACCTTAGACTAGACGGCGGTCATAATCAATAAAGAGGTCCCAGCGCCAGCTGTCATCAAAACAAGCGGGACAGACACATACGGTGTGTAGTGAACCAAATGTGTTCTCTCTTTTTTTTTTTTGTCAAGGCGGTTATTTTTACAGGCAAGGCACAGTCCTGTTTTCTTTGCCTGCAAACTGTCGGTGCCATTTTAGCCCTTCCGAAATTCGCCTCCTCCCAAATACTGCCACCCAAGGCTTCTGGCTATCAGTACACCACTGAAGCTCCAGTTGCGAACCGTGACCGCGAAGTGTGCCGATGGCTCGATTATTTCCACACGGAAGTTCTATATTTTTGATGTGTCTACATATCTGTACAATTTCAAAAAGCATGCATTTTGGAAGATATAGACAGCCTTGGTCATAATATGGCAACAAAAAGGACACTGCTAGACATATGGTTGTGGGATCTTAAGAGGTGGCATTTGAGAAGGGAAAGCCACTGGAAATCTCGGGAGTGCAGCAGTAGAGAATCTTGACAAGAAACCACCAGAAATTTGAGAAATCTGGTAGGAACTTATTTGTATACCGTAAAATACAGGGGAGCACCTAGCCCACTTTCACTGAAAACTGGGTTAACCTAGACATGGACACTTCTTCGACAAAGTCGGGCGGTTATAAGTTGCAGAATTCTCAAGTTTGGGAAATGTTAATAGTGGGCGCTTAAACAAAGTGGGCACTTCTGCGGTATTTTGCGGTATATATTTTGCACCTGTTGGGAAGTGGGGGAGGGGTCTGTTTGTCACATTCAAAACGGTTTGATGTGTTTGTCTGTATACCAGTCCACATCACCTTGTTTACATTTGGTAATGAGGGTTAAGAAATTCTTCAACAGTATCACTCTTTTCTTTTTTGACAAATTGTTTTAAAGATTTGCCAAAAGCAAATGTCTCATTCTTGGTTTGTCTTTGTGACTTTTGTTCTCTTTCATCTCGTGTAAATAGAAATCTTATCTCTTGTGGTTTTGTCCGATTTAAGGATATTTTATTATCTGAAACTATCAATTTTGATACTAGTTGATATCTTGCCTTACAACAGTTTCATGTCCTATTGAACCTTTGATTCCCTGTAATACAAAAATAAGTACTGCTGCTTCATTTACTTTCGTCAACTTGATAGAAGAACAGTTGAACAGTCAGCCACTTTTTGGCACTTTTCCATCGCAAAGTTTTATTTTGTTTTTAAAGAGTGCTTTGACAGCATCAGCTTGAAAAGGTTAAATTAATCATTTGAAAATTTTCGGCAAGAAAAAAATAGGGGGGAGGAGGGGGGGTGCGAACTGTAATAATTTGGCCACCCCCGAAAGGAAGCCCTGCATACGCCTCTGGCTGCTAGCCTGGGGCTTATAACGTGCATCACCTAATAGACATGGTAACTCTGGAGCAAGGAGACAAAAAGGGATGGACAGAGACGAAACTTTGAATGCAGCTAAGGATTTATTTTTGAGACCACATCCTTAGCTCTTTCCTGACCGCACCCATAGTCCTTCGATCACCGGTAATCAATGGTTTCCAAGCACCGTCAAGAAATTAAGTTTAGTGCTGAAAATCATTTCCGCTATCCCAATGATAGCCGAAGAACTGTAGTTTCAAATTCAACGTAGTTTTGAGCTTTATTCCAAGCTTGTGGGCTGTCAAAAATAGTCTTGGAAACGGTGGTTGCACTTGTGTAACATGGCTAACTTCTTGCATCAGTTTTGTAACAAAGATGGCATTATTTACATAATTCAACTGTATTGTGGCATACGTTGTAGACCCTCAAGAGCGCTGGGGACAGTTTAACTGATGTTATAGGTGTTGCTTAACAGATGGTTGTCGGTAAGCATCACTATAATTTTCAACCCTGTACTGAGCCGGCGTGCACATTCTACATTCATAACAAGTCGGACAAAAATGCTAAATATGAAAGAACGGCAATCAAGGCTATGACAAAACCAAGGTAGAACTCAAAAAAGCAATCTGCTGGGGATGTGAGGTGTACTATCTATAATAAGAAACCTTCAGACCAGGAACAGAAGGGACAAGGACAACACAGTCTCATAACCCCCACAGAAATGATTTAATTAAGGACAGACTTCTTCGTTCTCTAAAACACATCCCCAGATCATCTTCAGTCACTTCATCGTGAAAGTCTTAAACCCCAGAGGTCGTATTTTTTGTTGTTGTCTAATACAATGCAAGCTGTAGTCATAGATACACAAAAAAAATCACACAACACTAAAAAGAATTATCCTTTCACGCTGCGACACTAGCAAGACACTGAGATTCTGTGTAAGACAAGATACGCTCTATAAACGTCTTGTAAAGGAGTCATTGTTGATTTCCAGGAATAGTGGATGTTGTAGCAATATCTCGGTTGCACTTACCAACCTTTTGAAACGTTTTTTAACACTTAGTGTTGTTTTTTTTGTCCTTTTTTTCATGTCTTTTGGACTAGTGTCACCAGGTCGGCTGTCGGCCGGGGGAAGGGGTGTGGTTGAAGTGCTTACCTTGGTTCCTTTGTGTTGGTTACTTTCAGGGTTCCCTTGTGTCCCTTCAAAATAGTGTCCCCTTGCCGGTCGCCGGGGTCTTTGGTTCTTATCTGCCACGAGTTGTGTGACCTCAGGCTGCGTGTGTCTCCTTTGTGTGGTTGTGGGCCTAATTAAGGGTGTGGTGTGAAAAATAAATCTTTAGCTGCTTTCAGAGTTTGACATCTGTCCACCCGTTTTGTCCCCTTGCTCCAGGGCTACCATGTCTACCCTTAATCAGCTTGCCTGCCTACTTGCTTTAACCTAATAGTGCAACATTTAAAATTTTGAAGGAGCTCGGAAATCGCTTCGTTGCATAAATTGCTCTTTTCTGTTACCTAATGCCATGATTCATGCATTAGGTGTGCTTTTTTATTTATTTATTTATTTATTTATGTATACTGTGACCTCAGTTGAGGTCATTGCAGGAGTGGATTACACAACTAAAAACATGAGTAGAGAGAACAATAAACGAGAACATATTCAACAACATAATGATTCGCCAGAAACACGAAAACATCAAAGGAAGTCAACTTTCGCAAGTTTTATAACAAAGTCGTCGTACTGGAGCACACGCGTAGGACCGTCAATACTATTCCACAGCTCAACAGTGCGCGGAAAAAGGAATTTTTGAAACAGTTTACGGAGAACGAAAGGGTACAATATTTAAGGGATGGGAACGCCTACTGCGTAAATATCTGAGAAGGAAATATACTTCATACATTCAATGCCACTTACATTATTAACAATTCTATGTAACAACTTCAATCGCCTCGATAGTTCGGCCTTAACGATAAAGATTCTAGCCCTAATGTTGGCAAAGCGGATGAAGGTGAAAAGTGTCGATCATATCGATTGGAGATAAATCGGATAGCCTTAGCCTGTAACAGAGTCAATGAGATTAATGTCCTTTTTTAAATGAACGTCCCAGACCACTGAACCGTACTCCAAAATCGCCTCACGAGAGTTTTAAAGCGGTTAATTTTACCTCTTAGACCAATTTTTTAACGTGCGTTTAACATAGCCCAATTTTCTGAGGGCGCGGGAGCAAATATAGTCCACGCTGCCTATCCCATTTAAGGTTGGAAGTAAAAATAATACCTAAATATTTAGAAGTCGCTTACCTCCCTTAGTACTATTTCATCAATGCCATAGCTAAAAACGAAAGGTGATTTCTTATTCGTAAATTTCATAAACACAGATTTTTCAAAGTTTATTTCCATTTGCCATTGCTTGGTCCAATTGAAGAAGCGTGCAAGAAGGATTCATTAAGTAACAACTGGTCATTAGCCGAATGAATATCGTTATATAGGACGCAGTCATCGGCATAAAGACAAACTTTAACAGGAATGTTATCTACAATATCATTAATATACAGGAGAAATAAAAGGGGCCCTAATACTGGATCCTTGCGGAACACCTGAACTAACCGTAGCTTCTGATGAATTAGCATTCCCATACAGAAACAAACTGTGACCGGTCCTTTAAATAATCAGTGATCCAGTCGAGTAAAAGGGGGATTTTTAAGTATGACCTTTAACTTCAACAGTAGTTTGGAATGAGAAACTTTATCGAATGCCTTCGAATAATCTATGAATATGGCATCAACCTGTCCTTTATTGTTTAAAATCGTGGCGATATCATAGAGTGAATTCCAGCAGTTGCGTGACGGTTGAAAAATGACGACGGAAATCGTGTTGCTGAGGCAGATAATTGAATTGCATTCGAGGTATTCGGAAACATGGGATTAGACTATATGCTCGAGGAGCTTACTACAGGTAGAGGTCAATGAAATAGGTCTATAATTGAGAAGGCTCTGTTTGTTTCCAGATTTAAAGATGGGAACAACTCTGGCTGATTTCCAAAGTTTAGGAACTCTTCCAGAAAGAGAGACTTCTCGAAGATTAAGGCCAAGTATCTCGATGTCCAAAGAGAGTAACGGCGAAGAAATGAATAAGGAACACCATCGTGACCTGCGCTTTTTTGCAGTCAATGTTTAGGAGCAAATGGAGGACGCTAGAAGTACTGATGGGGAATGTTGCCAATCGACGAACACGGGAGATTGAAAGAAAAGGAAGGTTCACAAACCAAGTTATTCCTCAGTGAATACGGACTGAAAATGCGCATTAAAGCCATTCTGAAATGTCTACGGGATCAGTGACACATTCATCTTCAATAATAAAACTGCGGGAAATGTCATTTTAGGAAGATCGACCTCCGAAACTTAGCCAAATTTGACTTCACAAGTTAGTCAATGTAACGCTGAAATAAGTATATTTGGCAGCTGTCATTGTTTCCACTAATCTATTTTTTAGGCTGTTAGTATTTATACTGGTAGCCTAAAGTGCCTTCATGTGCTCGCTCGCATAGAGTGGATGCCAACTGCTGTTTCCCTTTCCCACACCCTCGTCCACCCGCCGCTTTGTTCCCTCTTATTGTTTCCCCGTCACCGGAAAGTGGCCTTTGTGTCCATCGGTCCTCCCATCGAAGGGGGTAAATGCTAATCCTCCCTCCGTGGGTTCCACAACGCTGCTCCGAACTTATGAGATAAGGTGCTTGTTTCCGGGAGGAGTTATAAGCCCTACGGATTATCGCCGAGAACCAAACATGGCAGCTGGCTTGTCGTGAGTGGTATTGACAGAGGTTGCACATCACTAGCATAAGCACATAAAGGCTCCCTAGGTAGCCCTAGACAGGGCTTTTACAGGAGTGGGTAATACGATGCAGTAAATCACATACATGCACACAGCAATGCATAATAGAAGAAATAAAAAGAAGAATGGTGGCAGAGAATACTAACTGCCAACTGCCATACTTTAGCTATGACAAAAAGCACCAGAAAAAAAAAAAATGATGCTATTATATGACTCGCTGACTAGACAGGCAATGACACGCATTTGAAGTGCTCAAGTACTTATACAGATTAACGCCAACATAACAAGTGAAAAAAATGATGGGAATGGACTCTGAGGGTGGGAGTAGAACACCAGATAAGCATCGTGATTAATCAACACTTACGACGTGTGAAAAAGTACTATGCTCTCGACGTTTTTAACAAACTCATTAACTGTAGGTGAGGATGACAGTGCCCCTTGGCAGAGCATTCCCCTCCGTAATCACTCTAGGAAAGAAACATTGGTCCATCTTTTGGTATGTAGCAGAGAAATTTGGTTCCCTGAGTGTTGGAAATGTGATATCCCAAAAGAATGTCACCCTGTGATGAAGGGATAAATGGTAAGTAAATGGTAAGCAACCTTTAGGGATCTGACAGCAGAATTTAATAAAAGAAATAGTAGTAAACACACGGGCATCCACTACAAGCTCGCTAACACGGGAACCAGTACCACATATTGTGGTCGCGGCAAGCTCACGTCGCAAGTCACTGTCTCTGGACTTTCTGGGTGTTTTCATGACTAATTTATGAATCCACGCAAAAAATGTATTTCGACTTGTACCTACAACCACAACATTTTTACGGTCAAACCGTGAGGCGGCTACTACTTACGTTACACGTGGGTCAGCAACTCGTGCTGCCACGTGCAGTGAACTGTACACAAATAAGCACTGCTATATTGGGCAACAAGTTGTGCCACCTAGTCAACAGCAACGCAGTGGTGAATGGCATGCTTGCCACATGCCTCTACTGCTCTTCGCTAGGTGGCATAAGCTGCCACCCGAAGCTTGGTTAATCCTGTTGGAGGCAGCACAGCCAGAATTTCCCTCAAATTTAGACAGTTTACTGGTAGTTTGCCAGCATGAGGGAGTCCCATCAGGCATTGTATGAATTTGATGGGGTGGGCAAGGCTTCAGTAGTGTTTACCCCTTCAATATTTGGCCAGAAAAATTGGGTGGGCATACTTTTGGGGTCTTTACAGTAGGTATTGATTCTTCTTCCGGTTGGTCAAGAATTAATAGGAACTTTCAACTGGACTTACAGAATATTGATCACACAAACTACCTCCTTGAACTACCTTCTGTGTGTCCTAAACAATCATAGATTGAAAGACCGGAACGTGGAGGAACAAAATGTGTACCAACAGGCTCGTAAAGAACCAAGAAATTATGGTTTACTAGCGTGTATGAATATTCAGGTTGCAAATTAGAACCAGTAGTGATTGGCCGGATAATTCTACTTGATTTTGGACTTCTAGTGTTCAAGTTTTCGAATAATTCGACACATCGAATCCTGATTTAATTGCTTTGTGTGTATGTTTAGAGAGCCGGAAGTGTCAGCCCCAATGGATGTCTGGTGTCCCAACTGTAGGAGAGAAATGTAGCCAGCGCTGTACCACTGCTAGCGTGGGGTCTTTAATGTGCATCACGCAGTAGTGGTACACAAGCCTCACGCCGTTACTATGCTCATCCAGATCATAGTGGCCAGGGCGAGGATTGAACTTAGGATTTTGGGGCTCTAAACTTGTCAAACACAAAGTTGGGGCCGAAGTTCACGAAGCGTGTAATCGGTGCGCTTCGTGAACTTCGGCCCCAACTTTGTGTTTGATGAGTTTAGGGCCCCTGGGTTCTGTAGCATGAGCTTTCGCTCCATGTGCGCCGAGCTGTGGTGCGTTAGCTCACTGGCCACCGGTCCTGCCGAGTCCTGTTAAACGAAATCTGGGTTTATTCAAGAACGCTGGTGACCAAGTCCTCGCAGGACTTCAGCTGGCTCTAAATCAAGCCTGCGGTAGAGTACACAGATAGGCATTTATTTTATCTCAGCAGTTTTTGTTTAGTTCCTGTGCATTACAAATAAGGAATTTGGTATTCAGTTTTTGGTTAGATATTCAACTTTTGGGCAACTACTTGAAACTGTAAGTCGATTCAAACTCTATTCGTTTGACACTATTCGATTCAAACTCTATTCGACCTGACATTTTACCCTTCGTATACACCTACTTTTTACACCTGCCTAGCTGTGGAATGTGAGAGGCACATTTGTATGAAATCTCTGCTAGGTAAGCAGGTTTCAATTTGTAAATAAAGGTAGAGTTCTCTTGATTTTCCTACTATGCAAATCGCTGTTAGTAGTCCCAAAATATGAAATCTGTTTCTTTTTTGTTAGGGCTGGGCATCGACTAAAAATTTTAGCCTGATTAATTGCCACCCTTTATTTGAATAATTAATCAATTAACTGGTCTAGTTTATTTTTATGCATAATGTTAAAAATTCTAAATAACTTTTTTGTTTTTGTTTTGCTGGATTTGTGATAAGCGGTGCAGTACAAGACTTAGATTATTAATCAGTCTCTATCTGTAGTTAAGAACAGTTTGAAGACACACTCAGCAAATTATTACTTCAGTTACATGAGGCAAAGAGGTTCGTTGATATTCTCCAGCAAGATTGACCTTATTTGTTTGTTCACAATAGTGTCTGCTGAACTAAACGGACATTCGCACGACATTGAAGTGGCCGGGACACGTGTAACCTTCTGCACTTTTCTGGAGTTACATATCTCGCCCCCACACTTTACTTTATTCTAAAATTTGACCTAAAGTTTGCCCTTCACATACAGGTGTACTCATCCACGTCTGTGTGGTGAAAGTGTTGAAATTTTACTTTCTTTTAAGTTCGTCGAAATTTTAATGATGAACCGTTCAAAATATTTAATTGCAATTAAAGCATTACTTGCTTAATCGGTAGATTAATCAATCAATTGCTCAGCTCTACCTTTTATGTAAGGTGTAAATTAGAGTTCTGATTTGCAAACATTTTGTGCAAAAAGGCACATTCTGTGTTTATTTAATGATTACCTATCATTGCGTTAAGCCATCTTCAAAAGAAAAAAAAAAAAGAAAGCAGAAATCTACTTTTCTTTTTTTATTTGAGTTGGGAAATTGAGTTTTCAGTCTGCAATGTTGTACTTGCTTCCTTTCAGGTGAACCCCGATTATGTGGAAGACTCGTTTTCCATCAGCCAGTACCCACTCTCAGCTGCTCTCACATGCTCCAAGCTTTGTTCAGCCTTCGAGGAAGCCTGGGGCGTCCATTGATTCTCATTGTTTGTATAGGTGCTTCCATGGCCGCATTCCCAACGTGATTCATTAAAGACCTATCCCGGCAGCTTTTGTGTGATCGAGTCATGCTTTGCGGAAAAGTTTTGCCCAATGTTCTGTTGCCTGATGGCTTTTTATTGAGTTGTCCCGGTTCGGACATTCAGAGCCATTGTAATGTTGCTTAGGTTGTCTTTATTGGGATTTCTAAAGTGGGAGAGTGGATCTGGTGCCTGGCTTTTCAATCAGAGTTAAGTGTTTTCTTTTGTAAAGGTTAACTGAGTATTGTGTGCTTCCAGTTCTTTGTGAATCACTCAAGGGCAGTTGCACTCAATTTGTGAGAATCTGGGATTACGACTTCATGCCTGATATCTGTCGGGGTAGTTCTGCATTATTTGTTTCGCGAAAACAAGAGAAGCTTTTTTTCCATGTCACGTTTTGAACTAGCGGTGGGTGGAATTTTTTACAGAACCAGTAAATTGGTACTTCATACCAAAATTTGATCAAAGCAAACTTTTGTTGAATGCCTTTTAATCTCCTGCAAATAGCGAATTTTGTGGGTGAACATGTAGATATGAGCCTAAATTAGAACAGCTCTTCAGAATATGCATATAGTACTTCATCTCACCTTTACATGTGCTAACTGTCAAGGCTATACTACAAGTGTGAGCATCTTTTTTTATCACATTTTTTCTTGTACGACCGCTCTTGCAGCAAAAGCACCAGTCAAGGCTTTTACTAGCAGCGCGAAAAGACGAAGACCAGACAAAGAAGTGACACGGACGTAGCGCTGCACTACGTCCGTGTCACTTCTTTGTCTGGTCTTCGTCTTTTCGTGCTGTTTTTAATTCTGAAGTATGTACCAACTTGCCCAAGCCTCAACTTTAGCTTTTACCAGCACTTCTAGCCTCTGTAGTTCATGTTAATTAAGGTAAAATGAAGTGTACTAAATGAATGACATTCTTCAAGGAGCAGTATGTATGTAAATTTTAATAAAAATGACAAAGCCCTAAAAGCAAGTTGCCCGTTTAGAAACCTGCTGTTGTGCGACAGTGATCGCTGCTCTTGTTTTCTTTTGGAATTGAAGGCTATCATTAAAACTGCTAATCCAGAGGAATGTGCTCATTTGAGCCGCTAACCTAAGCGTTAAGATTTGGTGTTTGCCAAAACCTTTTTTCAAATTTCGTTTCTTGAATCATTTCACCCACTATCCCCTTCCAGCGATCTAGCCTCCCCTGATTTTAACCCTTTCTTTTGCTTTCCTTCCTCCACCCACGTCGGCAAATTCAAATGCTCCCCTGAGCATTTTTTAATGTTGAATACATTATAACCTTTGGAAGGCTATGTAGGAAAACAGGAACAAAAAACTGACACGAAGAATCAAAGAACAGTACTATAGAGGGGTCAAACAATAAAATGAAACGTGGTTTTCCGACCCTGCAAACTTGAACTACGGATTGCAGAAAGCTGAAACCCCAAAGTAGTATAGGTTAAGAAGAAAAGTATTCGAGGGAAAGGAGGACAGCAAGCGGAAGCAAGCGGATGGAGAGGAGAGAAGGAAACCCTCTCTCCAGCATTTCGTTTGCTTCCTCCTCCTTGGCCTTCCTTTCCCTTGAAAATACAAAAGTTTGAGAACATGACGTTACCTAGCTGGATCAAAAACAGTGTTGTAAACATTACCGAAAAAAAGTAACGAAAGTATGTTACTCGTTACTTGCAAATAAAAGGAACGTGTTACCGACCTACAGTACCTCAAAATAAAAGGACGTGGTACTGTTACCGGTAAAAAGTAATGCACATTACTTTTGTGTTACTCTTTTCAAATTATGAATTAACACGTTTTTATTGTTTTGATGGTGCAGGTCATCATATTTGAAGAAATATTTTGTTGATGCAGAAACTGAACATAATATTTTATCTTTTTTACGGTTTCACCTAAATACTTACGAGAAAGATTGCAAAGAAAAACGCAAACACTCAAAAATTAGCATGGCTTGGTGCCTAAAAACACGAAAAAAATTGAAGTGTAATTTTTTTAAGTTACTCGTTACAGTTTTGTAAAAGTAAGAAGTATTGGTATTGCGTGCCCAAAACACCGTGAAGGCTTTGATATTGGTGCACATAAAAGTCACAAATGAGTTGAACACGCAAAGACATGAAAATACAGGAGTGACACATCAGTCACAATGAAACAAATTACAGGCACAACTCGGTATTCAAAGTAAAATAAGGCATGGAAAAGAAATCATGCTGCGCAAGGCTATTACAAAAAGTTGAATTCTATGCATTGGTGACCCTTCAATCTGCTTGGCAGGATAAAACGTATCGCAGAGTCGCGTGTGTTTAGCTGGCACACATAAGCTTGTACTACTCAAAAGATCGGATGTTACTACTGTTATGGAAAAAAGTAACGCGTTACCGGTAACGCCCTTACTTGTAACGCGTTACCGCCAACACTAGTCAAAATATAGGAGAGAAAAAAAATCGATGAGCCAAGGCCGTGCTAAGCCTAATATTCATCAAACCAAGAAATGACATTGTAAACAACTAAACATATTTCCGTGAAAAAAAAAATATAGCCCGAATGAAAGCAAACAATACCGTCTTTCTCGCGGACATTTTTCTTTTTTTCACTGCAATTAATGCTACAGACGCAATCTGTTTTTTTTCTTCTTTATGAATATTGGGCTTAGGTGGACGTGACAATATGTTCTCGGACAAAACGTGAGGGCGCGAGTGAGCTGGTGTATGTTCATCATTGTAGAAATTGCCCAAGACTGCGGTGCATAAGCTGTCGCTCTTTTGTTCTGTGCCACATGCAGTTCGAGGTTGTACGCGGAAATCCTATATTTTATGTTCCGGGTTTGCTTTGTCCTTAAGTCTTTTCAGGGTTCCTCTTTTCGCCCTCTTTAGTTAAAACCCAATATAAATGGATTTTGCGGCAAAAAAAGCTGGCAGTGTTTGAGGACCCCTTCCTTCTTTCGCTCATTTTTCAATCGGCACCGCAGTCTCCTATAATTTCTACAACGATGTTCTCAAACTTTCGCATTTTGTTGTCACCATAGCTGCCGTCACCAGAGTTTCAGCTTTCGCGATGCGTGGTTTATTTTTGAGGACGAAGAACCGCGTTTCATTTTCTCGATCAGCCGTGTGGATTACACTTTACGCGAGTGATAATGTAAAAGTGGCGTACATCTAGTGAAAACCTTCTAGGAAATTTTTGTTTTCAGATAGTAGGAAATTGAGAATTTTTAAAGCATTTCTAAGTCAGTATCAAATTACACTATTGCATTCGTTTGGGCACTAACTGAGGGAACTTGATAATGATGATAGTGGTGAAGTCGTTTTAAAATTTTGCATCGATTTGAAACGACCATTAAAAATAAACAGCTTGCGCAAACTACAGCTAGGACCCAATGGCGCGCTAGCCCTTTTTAGAAACTCTTACTACAGAGGTGCCCTTAGGTGGTGCATTTATTGTTTGAAAAAATAAATGAAAGCCTTTTACAGCTCCCTGTAACGCCGAATTAGAGCGCAGCTCTTGAGGAGGAGGGGAAGGCACGGGGGGGGGGGTGTTCACGTGACCTCAGGGGGGAGGGTCACGTGGCCTGGGGGTCACGTGACCTCGAGGGGGGGGCTGGGCAGGAAAATTTTCCGCTAAATCTAGCGAAAATTTTCCCGCTAAATCTAGCGGAAAATTTTCCCCGCTACACCTAGCGGAAAATTTTCTCCGCTACATCTAGCGGAAAATTTTCCCCGCTAAATTTAGCGGAAAATTTTCCCCACTAAATCTAGCGGAAAATTTTCCCGCTAAATCTAGTGGAAAATTCTCCCGAATCTAGCGGAAAATTTCCCGCTAAATCTAGCGGAAAATTTTCCCCGCTAAATTTAGCGGACAATTTTCCGCTAGATTTAGCGGGAAAAATTCTCCGCTAAATGTAGCGGGAAAATTTCCGCTAAAAATAGTGACAGATGGGCCAGTTGGTACATGACTTATTTTGACAAAATGCGCCGTAAGACAAGGACGAGTAAGTGAGACAACACGAAGCGCTTCTCCCGCTAAATTTAGCGGGAAAATTTTCCCTAGATTTAGCGGGAAAATTTTTCCGCTAAATTTAGCGGCGAAAATTTTCCCTAGATTTAGCGGGGAAAATTTTCCGCTAGATTTAGCGGGAAAATTTTCCGCTAGATTTAGCGGGAAAATTTTCCGCTAGATTTAGCGGGAAACTTTTCTGCTAGATTTAGGGTAAATTTTTCGCTAGACTTAGCGAGGAAATTTACCCATCATGCACCGCGCGGTTACGCCGCTCAAGCCGGAAACGGGCACCTAAGAGCTGCGCTCTAAAAAAATATATATATCAAACCCCTGTCAAAAAAAAATTATTTTATGTACGAACGTTTAGCTTGTGGGGAGTACGTACCCTTTCGTCTGTGGGCCGGTGATCAAAGGGAACCCGATGCCCGTCCTACCCCACCAAGGGCGGTGCTGGTGCGGTCGCTACATGAGGCACGGTGGCATGTTTACGTCCACGCGAACTTCCTATATAGCACACAGCTCCTGCAACGTAGTTGTAGCAGCTAGTAAACGCAGTATACACCAACTCATGTTTACAAACAAACCGGAGCGCCTCTAGCGGACGTCACCGGCGCCGCGCATGCGCGATGGGGGTGTGGGCAAGAAGCTCGCCGTCGCCCATAAACACACCATTGAAAATGCGATGTTGTCGGCGTCATTGTGAGTCCCCCTGCCCTTTTTCGCGTTCGAATTGTTGGTTCTACGTCTTCCCGGCGATGTCTGACTATCTTGAGCGGCGTCAGTGAAATTACCGAGGCTCGTTACACACGCGAAACCTCGCGTGAATAATGTGACATGTGGCGATTCATTCCGCGTGGACGCCGCAGAACGTACGCTAAAGCCTGATTCGCATGATGAGATTTCGCTCGGAATTCTCAGTCGCGACGCCGCTAGGGCTGCAAAGCGTGAACCGTAGCTGAGATGGTCGACGTCGATACTGAAAAATCGCAAGCAGAATCGGACCAACTGAATTAGGCATAACAAGTCGGTGATGGTCACTGGTAACAATGATCAACATCTCCGTGTATCTACTGTTTACATCGAGCCTGCGTTACCAACCTTCAAATTTAAGTCTTTTGAGGCCTGCACTTATGTCTTACCGCCAGTACCGGGCCAACATTTGGTCATGGAACGGCGTCGTCTAAGAGAGCAGACGACAAGCAGAAACGTTTGAAAGAGCAGACGACGGTTCGAACAATCAGGCGGCCGTTTGAACTTGAAGACGGACTGAACGTAGTCCGCAGGCGGTCCGCACAACTTGACGGTTTTCTGGCGTTCATGTTGGAACAAAACAAATAAATCTGATGACCACAAGTATCCGTGAATTCAACCCAAAGTGCTTCCGCCCAAGCAATCGTTGTCCGACGGCGTCTGCTGCTCCCTTTTCACGGCACATATCCACGTTCTCGGACGAACCGAGCACGTGAAAACTGACCTTCAAACCTTTCTCGACACTTTTGGTACGGCCCCAGTCGCGGCGTTTTGACGAGAAGGCAGGTTTTGTCTGGTTCCTTTCAAGACAACGCAGGAATACACGTCTGGCATGGGGACTTCTGCCAATACCACCGCACCGTGACGTCACAGAGATGAGTTCGTGTATACACCAACACAGTGTTTACAAACAAGCCTGCTTTGCCCATACCAGGTGTTGGCACTGTGCATGCGCAGTACCGACAGCAGCGCCACCGCAGTGGCGTCCGTCGCTACGAGCAGATGAGACCAATCAGACACCGTCAAAAGCGCACCATCATGGTGTTTCGTCATGCTTCCGTCCGTGTTCTATCATTGCTGAAACGATAATGATCAAAAAAGGCCTAGTGACTCGCGCTTTTGACGCTGCTTGATTGGTCGTATTAGCTCGTAGCGTCGACTGCGTCTCGACTTAGGATAATCCAAAGCAGCTTTTAAGAGTAGTAGTAGTATAGAGGGCTTTATTTTCATGAAAAGCAGTCAAAGCTAAGTTGCATATCGTATGCATGCTTGTCTCCGTCGGAAGGGAATTGTAAGGAACGAAAAGATAGAAAAGAAGGAGTAAACAAAAGAGTAAACATATTCCCGAGGGGAACCATGGGGTGATGCGGAGCATCGTGTTGGTTCCGAGAAAGAGTCAGCTGCGTGCTGACGTCGAGAGATGGCGCCACCGACTGCCCTAGCGCAGAGCCGTTTATTGGGAGAGTTTGGCCAGTGGGTGTGGCGACGAAGGCGCCGGAGAGGAGAAAAGTAAACGAAATGGAGGAGAGCGCCGAAGGAGCGAGAGAGAAAGAAGGGAGCAGAGAGGAGACGACCGCCGTTTTTACGCAACGCTGTCGGAGAAGAGCACTGCTGAGGCTACGCGTCGTCTGCTACGGGCCGACTTCTTTTCGCCTGAATAAAAGTTTGTGGCCATACGTCGAGAAAACTTCATTTATTAGCTTCATAACCCACCGAGGAATAATAGTATATCCTTTTCTTGCCAGAGCCAGCGATATAAAAGGAAATAATCGAGATTTAGATGGCGATCCAATGCATTCTGCCGGGAGAATGATCGAAGATGGCGGCCCTCCCACTCAGCTGGGAGCAGCCGGGAGTTCACGCGCATGCGCTCATGCCTTCGCTCTGCGCCGCGTGCTGATTGGCCTGCCTCGGGAGGAGGCGTCACGGCGGCGAGATCATAAACTGACCAAACTCTCCCCATATACGGCTAGCGTTACCCTCACACTTGAAGGAGAGGAGACTAGAGAGGAGAGCTGCGCGTGCGCGCGCGGTGTGAGGAGAAGCGAACGCACGCGCAGTGCACGCAGCTGGTAGAGAGAGAGAGCGGAGAGAGTAACGCCCAGCTGTTGGAGAGGGGAAGGAGGAGAGTTGCGCGTGCGTAGTCGTGAGTGCGGACTACGACGCTGACGCCAACGCCGCGGGACATAGACTCCGAGCAAGAGATGCTCCGCATCTAAAAGATGGGGTGGTCGCTCCCAGAAATTCTCCAGCGGGAAAAGCTCTCTGGGAGAGAGCTTTTCCCAGCTGTTCGACTGGAGTGCCTTGGTCTGGGGTTTTTACTAGTGATGGGCCGAACTTTTGCCGAATCGAAAGTTCGGCGCCGAATCTCGGGATTCGGCAAAGCCGAACTTTTGCCGAATTTTCCTAGAGATTCGGCAAAGATTCGGCAAAAATACATTGTTACCAGACTTAACGTTGAAATTTAGTTTTTTCTGGCGAAAAAAGGTTTTCTGTTGTTTTTTTCTTAACTTAAATGCAACATGTAATGCATATTGACACAGTTATTACTAAGTAAGGTGATATTCTACAAGATAATTGTATCGGTGTCGTTTTTGTGTGTTTACTGGCAATTTTAGAGTGACTTCTAGCAGAAGTGGCGTGACAACGAGGTTGGGTAGTAGCGGTGGCAGTCACGAATCACGCTACGAGAGTTTCGTTTTTGAGGCATCATCAGCGCAAGCCTGCATGTGTGTGTACAATGTTAAAATGAGGGAAATAACGCTGAGGTCCTGACTCACCGTTCTGTGCGTAAAAACGAATGCAACGGTTGCTGAGCCTTTACCAGAAAAGATAATAATATTATTGTAAATATGCATGTCTTTTGATTTGAGTGACTTGACGTCAGCTTTGCATGAAAGTGTGCGTCCCATATTAGCAACGGTTCGTTTTTAACCTTTAAAATGGCAGTTTCTGGTGTTAGGATACACACGAACGTTTAGGAAGATAGGATGTGCAATGTCGAGCATTATAGTTCCGTGTTTAGTTTTATGCAGATACAGAAAAATCGCGAAATAACGCTAGTTGAAAAAGCAATCTATCATTCAATCAATCTTTATTTGTACAAAATAGTAGAACACGGGAAGCGTGCGCGGCTGGCAGAAAGGTTACAAACCCGTACGCTGAGGCGCCTGCCAGCCAACTTTCCGTGAGTTAATGAATAGACGCAAAACACAACAGTTTGACGTTTTAGACACGGACGAAAAAAATAATACAGGAAGAACAAAATATGGCCATTGGACTCGCAAATTAAGGGCGGCCCACACACTCGCGCAGAGTGCGCAGCACAGCGGCACACACTACTTCTGAGCCGAAAACAGAATTGTTATAATTGCGAGGAGTGCTTTGTCAGCGGTGGCCGGGTGCTGACGTTCCGTTACTTAATAATGCGAAATTGATTTGAGAAGAAAATGAAATAACGTTTATTATTTCTGTGGTTAACTTCTGATTACATGGAGAGGTCCTTTTGCGTGCCGTTCGTGGCGTGCCTCCGATCGTTCTGTTCGGAGCGGTTTCTTGTTCCCAGGCAGGCGCTAACGCTATGGGCAAAGTTCAGTTCTCGCTCTCGCGAAGCGTAAACAAGCTGGGTCCGCAACCCCGTGCCATCCAGCCCGTGCGCTCGCACCGCGCGCTCGCGAAAAGTCACGCATTGAGGATCCATTACAGATCCCGCCGAGGCAAGACAAACAAGTAGACAAACGAGCTGGGCCAAGCTAACAGCTTTAAAGTAATTGTCGGCCAATGTTTCAACTACCTCGTTGCATCACTGGAAATGTCAAATTAAAATCACGTCATCCAGAATGTACCGCATCATTTGTTACTTGCGCAGTGGACTGCGTAAATTACTGGTCGATCTTCTATTCTTGAGGCAGAAAATATTAAAGAGAACCACACTCGCTCACAAACACAGTTACCGTGTTGCCTACTCACTCCACACCTCGCCGTAACCACTGATTGTACACAACGAGTTGGTTGTACTACGCTGCATCACCGTGCACTGCACGATAGTAACCGCACGACTGCACGGCGTCCATTTGCAATTCACGGCCCCGTTGGCCCCGTCGCGTTCTCGCGCGTGCGCAGACATTTGCCGAATTTTTGCCGAATCTTTGCCGAACTTTCCTTCAAAAGTTCGGCATTTGCCGAACTTTGCCGAATCAGAAGTTCGGCAGATTCGGTCCATCACTAGTTTTTACGGTGAGGTGGCAAGAACCCCGAGAGCGCCGGAGGGGCTAGGCGAAACCGACGGTCGGTAGCCCCTCTGGACTGTCTCCATTAATCCGGTGGTGTTGAGGAATAAAAGCAATGCCTTGAGCACCTTTTCATCTGCCGGTCTTAAAACATGTTCCGTGGTTTCATATTCTAGTAGAGAGGAAAATACGGGGGGGGGGGGGGGAGAGAGGTCAAAAACATAATCGAATATGGAAGTGCGTGATGTTATCAAGTTTTTGCGTCTCACCAACAGAAATCCATCCTCCACTTAATGTTCAGGTGCACGGTGTTAATGTCATGTCATGAAGACAAAAAAATGACGGAAATATAAAACGACAACGCTTTACCACATGCAGCCAACAGCACGCGTGTATTTTTGCGGCGCTTTAGGTGGGAGGTACTGGCTAGAGCATCCTTCCTACACCCGACTTGGCACTTTGTGGTTTCCATCTCTTCGGACCATTGAAGAATCACCTGGGTGGTAGGGAGCGATACGGAAATTCAGGAAGCCGTCATGACGTGGCTTAGGGACTTGACGTGGATGATGCATTGGTGTTCCGTAGGAACAAATGTTTGGGCAAGCATGATGACTAAAAGAGATACGTACCAGTGACATAAAATACTGTGTATCAGTATATCTGCATGTGGAATAAAGTTTGTTAATGAGAGCTCTTCTATACTTTACTTTTTTGAATAACGCTTGCAGATGCGGGGTATGTCACATTTAGAGCGCATGTATATCAATCGAAAGGGCACTAAAAACGAAAAAAAATCCCTGTTATGTGATTTCAATAAAATAAAGGGTTGCATGCTATTGCTGCGACACGTACCGTGGCATTTCCAAAGATATCGATGCTACGAAAGTATTTAAATTGTTCCTTCCAGCGTTCCTTATTTGCTCTGCATGCCAGCCTGTGCACACTCCCAACAGGAACCGTTTGTCCGACGAACAAAAGAGGCGTGGGGTATCTTTTGTATTCATCAACGGGAGTGTAACCGTGGCCCTGACACAGAAAGGTTTCCCGCCCTTGTGGCTGTCGACGCTGTGGCCCTCAGAAAAAGGACCTCGATCGCCAGATGATCAAACAGAGGCATGTCTGTGACACAGATTCGGTCGCTTGTCTTTATAAGGACCGGCTCCGGAATCCTGCGAAACTCACTGTTCAATTCCTCCGTGAAGCGTTCGTCATGGGGATGCTGTTCGGCTTGGCGGTGCTTTTCGTCTTTGTTTCGGCGACCGCTGGGAGACCCGAACGAAGACCGCGTCCTCAGGAACAGCGCTATAGACAGCAGCCAGCCATGGGTAGCAGTGAACAGGACGAGTTTATGAAGAAAGGTGATTATAACGCTGACTACAAAGCAAAATTACTCTTTGTTTGAAACATCGCAATGCACGCTTCATCGTTTTTTTTTGTAATGTTTTGCTTTTGAGAGGTGGCATCAGCTTCAGTACACAATGTATTCTTCCCGTGATATTTTCGGGTGGCGATGGTTTAGAGAAAAACGGCTGTTGTATTTTATTATTATTCATCTTCCTTTCCCAATGGGGCAACCCATGTTGATAAACGAGTAAAATTTTCTGTTTTACCGCATTGCTAAAACGTCTCCCCCTCGTCCTTCGTCTTTTGTGCGCTATTTTTGTACTGCATAGTACAGCTTTTTCGTTTTTGTTTTTTTTAGAAAGATATTATTATAGTTTGAATTATGTTTTGAAACAGCTATGAATATTCAAAGTTTAATTTAGCGAGGGAAAACCCCATTTTAATTGAAAACAAGGGGCACCAGTTCAGTATAAGGCACGAACGTTCGCTAAAACGTACGGCAGATTATTCTGTTTTAAAAAATCCAGTTCGTCATTTTATCTTGTCGACGTTAGTAACGCCTGTTTTCCAAAGGACATGGAGATGCTTCGTGTGTCTGCGGGTAGCGCAAATACAGTTTTGAACCCTCGGATTCCCAGCGTTGCCCAGGAGCAACGACTCAAGAAAGATGTAATCTCTCCCGCGCCTCGCGCTCCTCAACAAACTTAGCGTCTCTGTCGCGAGGGCAGTTGCGCTTAGCAACAGATGCATCTTCAAAACAGATCACTGGTCCTTTAAGACAAAATGAAAATCCGACAGTGGATGTGAGGTATTAAGGCGTGCACTAGCGGCCTCAAAATTGCGAGAAGAAAAAACAGGCGCAAATATGGCAAATCCGGTTACAACTTTCTCTGCTCTGCGAAATTCGAAATGCACCTCTGCCTCCTTCCAGGTAGCAAATGCATGCTTGCAGTCGTTCAACTTAATGTAATGCTGCAAATTCCCAAAGCTGCTCACGAGCAACATTTTAAAAACACTTACGATACATAAGTACTTTTTTTTCTGGGTCCAGATTTCTGTTATTCTGCGTGTTCTAAAACCACGTCAGGGTTTGTAGGTCTCAGTATTTGAAGCACAGTTTTATCAAAGGTTTAATAAAAAAAAATTAGAATTTACTTTTGAGGTGAGCGCGTTGGTATAGTGCAAACACTTAAAAAGAATTGAGCATAGAAGGACACACGGTCAGCACATCTTTCGATAGATGTGCCGTTCGTGTTCTATCCTTTTAAGTTTAATTATTTCTTACATTTCTTTTCTTGCAGGGCGAAGCCAAATATTCTAATTGGATTCGAGAGACCCACCTTTATTATCAGCGTGTGCTGCAATTTCTGCTGTAAATGACGGTGCATGTGTTGGCTTAATATTAAGCGAATTCGCCGAAGTGTTGTTTTTTAGAATATTTTGGAGAAACAAGATTGTTCGCTCGAGTGTATATTGGTCCTTTGGAACAAGAGGTATCAACGTAAACAATTTTTCGAAAATCCTTTTTGATCCGCGAAGTTCATAGGGGCAAGGAGACTGCATCGCAGAGCATATCGTTGATATAACATTAACTTGATGTTTCCGTATTTCAGGAGATGAATGCATGGCTCAACAAGAGTTTTCTAATGAAGAGATCGCTGCTGTAAGTTCACATTATAAGCACGTTTTGCTGGGTCTGTCGTACCACTTTACGCTGTTTTTTGTTGCTTGTAAATTGAAGATCTTGGAAAAAGGGAAGAAGGGAGTGGGAAGACCATCAATAAAGGAGTATCTTTCAATCAATCATATTGAGCTTTCAGCTAAAGCACCAAGTGGCGAAAACACGCGCACACACACGCGCGACGCACGCACACACGCACGCACGCACGCACGCACGCACGCACGCACGCACACACACACACACACACACACACACACACACACACACACACACACACACACACACACACACACACACACACACACACACACACACACACACACACACACACACACACACACACAAAACCACTCGTGTTTTTGCTTCTTTCCTTTTTGCAACAGTCTTATGCTCAATAAGTTATAGAACTACCAGGTCGCCCACTTATACTCACTATTTCTTCGGTTATTATCGCCTAATATCTACACCACCTTGACAAGCCGTAAATCAGACGCGTTTAACACGGGGCTGATAAGGTACTGTTCGGATGTTCTTTATGATACTCCGATAAATTCGCATCACGACCACGTATAGTTTTTGTGAACCGTGATTTGTTTTGTAAAGAAGGGTCATCTGCTGCGGTTTGAGTGTGGGTTTCATACGTTCAGAGTAGACAGCTCATGAGCGTACTCTGATATGACAACCGTAAAGTGCGCCTTCATTGTATTTTCTCAGTCCCAACGCGTGGAACGTCCGAAGCAAGATGTTTATCATAGGCGACACTTCTGGTTTAAGACATATCCATACATGTAGTGGTTGGCCGCAGACCCACTACTCTTGAGGCTGTTTTTATTCATGTTCATAATGGTCTACAACTTTCTGTTCTAGATTCAGAAAGTAGAATCAAGTTTAATGACAGACCAGGTAGGCATCTATTCTCTTTTTTGTGCATGACTTATGACTATAGCAGCCAGTGGCGGATCCAAGGCGGGGGGGGAGGGGGAGGCGGCCGCCCTCCCCCCCCCAAACAAGTCGACCCCTCCCCTCCCCCTTTTCGGAGAGCAAATTGACATGGGTGGACCCTCGGTGCACAAGAAAGAATGGGAGAATAGTATCTTCTCAAAATTTTCCGCCCCTCCCCCCCCCCCAAAAAAAAAGGGAGTTCTGGATCCGCCCCCGGCAGCAGCTAAAATGTGTTATAATATTTCATGAACTTGTCCAGTAACAGGATTTTGTATCCGATTTGTACAGAGCTTAAGCATCGTTGGGCCATGTAAATTTAAAAAAAAGAAGGAATATTGAAGGAAAGTGGGTGCTGAACTAAATTATCTGAGAAATCGCGCGCCGTTCACGACACCCTTATCTTTTCGGTGCGCAGTAGAGACGGGAGCTCTACTGTGTATTTTTATAAGTTTCAGGGGCCCCCAGAGGGCGCAGCATGAATTGAAAGTCTTGGGTTCAGCCGTTTGCATTTCAATAAAGGTCCGGTGCAACAATTTTTCGAGGTAATAGCGGGAAATGTTTTATGTCAACGATAGAATGAAGAGCAGAAAAACATTTTTTTTTCTGTTCTGTCTTCGGGGTTCCCAGCCCTCCCTCTGCGATTCCAGGTCCGATTAGGCTACAGTAGAGCACTGCAGTCGCATAGCATCGTTGAAGGTCGCGGCGAGCGATCGAGACAAAAGACGGGTCACAGGGGAGGATGGGGAAGATGGCGACGGAGAGGAAATTGTTTTGGTGACTTCCATAGCTGGCGCCACGAAAACTCCGAATGACGTCACACCGTAGTTCCGGTGACTGCCACGCGTGGCTGCAGATCGTGAAAAGATTTGTGTTTTCCTTTGCGAGTACGTAGTCGAAATCGCAGTAACTTTAAGGAAGATGGTGCATTTTCTCTCGCATAAGTCGAGATAAACAATAAAAAAAATATACACGCTCCAGATTCCTTTAACGTTGAAATCATTGCGCTGCACCTCAAAGGACCGGTCTATATACGTAGTAGAGATTTCAATTGCGTTCAACATTTGTGTTGAGCGTGCGTAAAAAAGGCAGTAAAAATTTATATATCTCTCCGTAAACATAAATTGTTGAAAAAAGAGAAAAAACCGACTTTACATGTAGCGCACGGGACAAAGGAACAGAGCAAACTTTGCATAAGTGTGGATATGCAAGCGATTTCTGGAAATCTTCAATTAGAAAATTTGGGCCCCTTCCGGCAGCAGATGTCATTTATCTCCATGTATTCGTGGTTTTCGTAAACTGCCAATTTCCGGATAAAAAAATAATCGCTTTTAATTTTTGAATTGGATAGCGGTTAGTTCCGATGACATCTGGTGTCAACCGCTAACTCTACATTTGAGCAGAGTCTGTGCATTAGTCGATGCACAGTTTACTTTTGCGGTAAAAAAAAATATTACGAAAAAAAACTGTTAACTTTTTTATAGACCCCCGGTATTCCTTTGATTCCAAGCAGGAGTAATTGTGAACAGCAATTTCGCAAATATGCTGAAAACATACAAATAAACACTTCAAACGTTTTTTTTTTTACCTTCAACATAATAGCCGTGAGCATGCACAAAGTGTCGTGCCTTTCTTCAGCAGGGTCAAACACGCAACGACAGAAACCGTCCGGAAAGTGACCGACAGCAGGACCAATATGTGCTGCAGAAATTTTTCAGCACCATCGTAAGTTTTTGCTCTGCCTATTACGCGGACGTCAGATCGGAGCGGCACCTAATTTTAAAGACGCGTGAGCACAGACTGCCATGCAATTTCGAAGATTGTCCAGGCTAGGTGTCGCCTGAAGAAACACCCCTTGCTACGCTGTAATTAAACATTGAATAGACCCTTTTCGGAACTCCACGAAGCAGCCTTTCTCGGGTCGCCATTTCTTGGACACGAAGCGTGTGATTGGATCCGAGTCCTCGCCGAACGCTGACGTCACACTCGTGTCCAATAAGAGCTGAGCTGAGTTCACGCCGAGCGCTGCTCGGAGTGCGTGCTCGAACAGTGGCGAACTGGGATATTCGGTGCAGCATCCGCTAGATGACGCGCACTTTTGAAAAGGTTCTTGATAGGGAATTTCGTTGAATATCAACTCGCCCTCAAGCCGAGCGTGATTTCGCGGCTCGCTTTCACGCCCGGATATTGCATCCGTAAACTTCCATTCTCAGCGACGGCACGTCACTATACACTCGAACCCTTGGCCGTACTGACCAAATCATCGGTTTAGTTTTTCAGTGCAATGTCCGCCAGCAACATGGAGGTACTTATACAGTGAAAACGGAGAGTGGCAGTGGCTACATTGGAGCGTTTTGGAGGCGTGAATACACTGGCATTCAAGTACTGCTTGAGAGGAGTCAGTTTTTGTGGTTTTTGCTTTGCAATAGCAGGTCTGTGTGGCCGACTCGAAAGAGTAATGGCTTCATGTAATATTGCAAAGGCATAGAATAGCATGGCCTGTTAGAAGGCTATGAAGGCCGCCTCTAAAATTGAGCCGCACTTCCTGGTTGCTAAAAATGTATTAATTTTTTTTTTGTAGTGCGACGCAAGATTAAAATGTGGTTTTGTTGAAGAGTGCAGTAGATAGTTTTGCGGGGGGCAAACTGTATAAGGTGCCTGTACTGGCATTTATATAAGGTTAATTTTGCATTTTTTTCGCTCTTAATGTTAAATATAAGCATAAAATTATTTAGTGGAGGTGCAGCACGTCAAATATACTATTTACTTCAATCTACTATTCAGTACATGAACATTTGGGAACATTATGTGCATAGGTCAAATTGAAAATGTCTGAATCAAGCGACACTACCTACATTGGTGACAGTGACGTTTACTAGATGGGCGACGGTTGCAAACCAATGCTCATGGCTGCAAACAAGTTTTGTCTCGACAGGAGTACGAAAAGTTTCCTTTCGGGAGAGGCGATACTAAACCAAAAGTTTTCCCATAATAATATCCAAGTGCCAGCATTTTTAATCCGAGTGTCCCTGAACTTAATCCAGCTGAACACCAATTTCATACAAGTGTCAATGAATTTAATTGAAGTTGTCAACAATTTAATCCCAGCGCCATTAGTTTTAATTCAAGAGTCATTCGATTTAATTCGTTCATATCTGCGAATTAACTATGACCACTATGTTACGACCGTTTTAGAGGTCTAAGTTGCTTGCAGAATTTTAACTGGATATGCGCACTTCGATGTTACGTTGACGAGACAAACTTTAATATTTGGTGTAGTCGAAGGTTTAGGAGGTCAAAACGTGGGAAGGACGCCGTCGTGAGAACTACAGGCACCAGATGGCCCAATATCAACATCCTCGCGTGCATGTCTGCTAACGAGAACCTCTTGTGGAGAAGTGTGAGAAAAGTGTCCTTGTTGACTTTCACGAATTCCTGGAGGAAGTTTCGAGGAGATCATTGCAGCAGCTCCTGGCCGGGATGAGGTCATTATTGTTGATAATGCTCCGCACACCGACGAGCCGCAGACGCCACCTTGTCCCTGCGGCACTTTTTGAAGTACTTACCGCCATACAGTTTGTTCTTCAACCATATTCAAGAGATGTTTTCCAAGTTTAAGTACGGTGTGAAAGCTTATCTCAGTGAGCAAAGCGCAGCCGTGCTTGCGCGGCCTGAAGCTACCACCTTAAAGGAACACCGATGCCAGAGGCAGAAAATTCAATGCCTTGATTGCACGGCCTCCGCAATCATTTCAGGTACATTGTGCCGGTCCTTCAAACCGAGGACACATAACTCACACATTAGGAGTGTGTAATAGACGCAATCGAAAATCAGCATCTTGATTTGCAATGAAAATGTTCATGCCATTAAATTCATATACCTAATTGAAATACAAATTTTTCAAGCACGGTTTCACTGTCAAGCTTCTTGAAATTTTTTGTTCCTATTCTACAACATACAAAAAAAAAAGACCCATCATTCAGTCTGGAGCTTACGTATTAGGTCTCAGAAATTCCTGAAAATTCACGAGAGAATCAGTCACGCAACGCGCATATGCAGTGAAAAGTCATTCATGACTTGCAAGCAACTTATAACTCTAAAACGGTTGTAACATATGAGTTAGTAGTCACAGTTATTTCACAGATATGGACAGATTAAACTGAGTGACTCTTGAAGTAAAATTAATTGCACTGGGATTGAATTGTTGACAACTTGGATTAAATTTATCGACACTTGAACTAAATTGGTGTACAGCTGATTAAATTCAGCGACACTCAGGTTAAAGAAGCTGGCACTTGGATTATTATGAGCGGTAAAACCAGTAGATCGCATAGTATTTTATAGTTCACAGCGATAATTTTTTAAGAATAGTTTTATTGGCGGGTTAATTGCACTAAACGTCTTAGTCTTAGCGAAATGTTTGTTTCTGTTCAAATTGATCATGACTACACTGTATTATATCGCTTGTTGGCGTTCTCGGCGATGTCAATAGTTGCCATGTAACTTTCTAGGATACCATGTTCGATCAAGAGATGTCTCAGCGACTGAAGCAGAAACTGCAAAAACTTGCTGTAAGTTGTTTTGAATGCTCTGGCCAAGGATACGGATAATTTAACAGAATCATAGAGCGTGTGCCCGCAATGAACATCATTGTATCTATTTATTTCAGCAGAGAACCAATCACGGTGCTGTAAATGAGGGGTATAAGAAATGTCGAGATAAATGGAACTTTTCTGTATATATACATTTAAAACCGTCACCTTATGAAGCATAGGGTTATGCGACATTAGGGATCAAAGAGCAGGTCACGTGTTTAGAGCAAATATGTGATCATAGATCAGTTGCTTGCACGATCCGAGCAGATACCTTTGCAATCAGTTTTTCCCGTGTTTTCCATAAAAGCCCATATTTTAAAATGCGTAGTGTATCATGCTGAAATGTTGCGTTTGTCTCTTTATGCTTAAGACTTAAAAGTTGCTTAAGAGTTGCTTAAGACTTAAGAGTTGCTTAAGACTTAAGAGTTGCTTAAGAGTGCTTAAGAGTTGGCTGAGTTTCATTGGTTTGTATCTATAAGTGTACAAATCTCGGTTATACAAATAGCGAGTTGAGATTTTTGTTCCACTGGCTTAATGTACGGCTGAATTCGGCTGAATAATGAAGCGCTTACTTCACTAATTATCAACGGGAAGTATTTATTCTGGTTGCTTAAAACCTGATCGCATGGTGCCGCAACGGTAGCGATGCGACAATATAGTTCATTAATCGCTCTTAATTAACTCGGTAATGGTTCTCGCAAACAAACTATTTTATAATAAACAATTCTGTATGTTGAAGTATTGACAATACGTGTCTAAATTTTGCCATCGGTTTTGTAAAAACTATATTTGGAGTATATCGTGGGTTTTCAGTAAATATAGGAGCCTACATTTTATAATCAAAGCTACAACACTATTTCAACGTGTTTTTTTTTTCGTTTTAGGACTGCATTAAAGGAACTGGCCGCTCTGGATAGGCATGACACAAGGCGGGACGCCAGCTGTATCGATTATTTATGGAGACACACTAGAGGCCTTACAGGTTTCGGTCCAAATAATTTCTTCAAGCAGTCTCGTTAATGCGCTTTTTACGTAGGCTCTACAAGTGCCCTTGCATACAAGGAAGGACTGCCCCGACCACAAAACATGATCACGATGTGTACTCGTGGAAAAGAGAATTATGGGGCAATGCTTATTTATTCCGAAGATATATGGGACTGCACGGGCCTTTCAAACGTTGTATCGTTGCATGAACATTTGCGATAATCAAAGTACACTTTTTTATTATTATACGCGGGGAACTCCGTGAACTTCAATCGCGTTACCACTGAAATATTTTCTTGGTTAGTCATATACTTGCGTCGATTACACGAATAATTAAAGAAATGAATGAATGATACTAAATGAAGTTTGATGATTGTCCATGGGAATCCTCCGAGACAACGGAATAAAAACAATACTTTTGCTTCTGTTATTTGGTCCAAGAGACTGGTTTTATATGTCACAAACACGTCACACCAGTCTGAGTAAAATATCTATGACACTCAAGGTAAGTATTATAAGCACGTAGTTGATATTATTCGCAGTCTCATCTTGCCCATCTTTCTTAATTGTAATAACATACTCGGAGCTCGCTACTCACTGCGTTTCGTAAGTTGTCAGCGACAATGGGACATCGATGATTTATTAAATACTTATTTATTTTATCTATCTCATAAATAGTGGGAATCCTCGTGTAGTGCTTTAAGGTTTACTTATTACGATGTAAAAAAACGCTTCAAAGAGAATAACCATAATTAATATTCTATCAATCGAATTGATGGTATAGTTAACATATACTTTAATTGAATGCTTTAAATTTAACAAAAGAGTTCGTATCCGGTAATAAGAGTTTATTTGCATAGTGCTATTGTGTTGTTTTATTTTTTCCTAAAAAAGGGTCACTGGTCCGTAAATAACGTTTTGTTGGAAAACTACGGCAGTTCTTTAGACAAACAGGAAGCTCGTGCTACAGCGTGTCCGAGTGTTTCTCAGTTTTGAATAAAGCAAGGTTTAACATATTTATGAGATCACATTTTAACGAGAAGTCGACGAAGCATTTAAGAAAAATCCCAATTTCTTTCGTCTTCCTACTTTTCTTGAAAACCCAATCTTTCCTTTTCAGTCAACAACACGCACCACAAGTATACAATTGGTTTTCTTAACTTCCTGGAAGTATGCGTTGTAGTACGTCTAAATTGTGAACAAATATCGCGCGCACATTTGCTTTAGCATTTTGTTTTTATAAAAGTTTGTCAGGAGTCTTTCCAATCTCGCCAAAAGTCTCGCGGTTAGCGTAGTAGTAAATAATGGCGCGCACTTGCCGTGTTTCCTCCAACCGAACTCGCGGCGCGCCTTTCAACAGTTTGGCGTGTGAAGCAGCTAGCGCATCGAGGGATAGGCGAGGTGTTTTACGTCTCTCTTGCGACTTCTGTGTCTACTCGGGAGGTCATGTCTCACTCGCGGACTGCACTGCTTCCGGTTTTACTCAATATCGTCGCCGCACAGATTGATAATAATGATGATGCCCCTTTGGAATGGGTAAGCATTTCCCCGATCACGATTTCAGTACCGACTCCATATTTTGTCGACAGTTCTTGGATACGGTCGGCAGCATTAAAGATACGATTACGAGATCAACAGTGAAAGAGTACAGACAGGCTGCAGTCATATGTCAGTATTTATTTTATATTGTGAGAAAACTCATGCACTCAAACGTTTTCTGTATCACCCAAAAATGACAATTATTCTCAAATAGTAAAAGCACGGATAAAAACAACTCAGCCGACCCAAAACAAAAACGCAAAAGATGTTTTGTTTCATTCGACATTGAGAATTTTATAGTTAGAGTGCAATCTTATGTTTCGCTTATGAGGAATGAACATTACACGCGAGAAAGGCTCCAAAATATTTTACAAATACATTTTTAGTAGCCTGGTGCATCGTGGAAGTTTACGCTACAGAATATTCGTTAGCAGGTTAATTAAACAAATCATTATAGGGTGATTTTGCATCTGGTTCATTCAGTTTTTCATAACATGCTCATGGGGTATAATTTGAATACTTTTTGAAGGCGAATCGATCTTCTAATCATTACCATGATGGTAGTCATTGTCTTTAATCAATATAATTAGGGTTGATGCTTAAGATGATCGCAACTGACCATATTCACACGACAGTGTTTTTCTCCGAGGAAGGGATTGAACGTAATCGAAGGTCGCGAACATGCGGACAAAAAGAAAGAACCTCTGGACTTAACTCCGTTCAGCCCTAAGCTGACAATGTGGTGGATAGGTGCCTGTTAGACCAGTCGTGGGTCTATCTTTTTCGTCACGTGGTCACGTTTCCTCCCACGTCCACGTGCAGAGAGCGGAGTCGGGTGATGAAACGAACAAGGCATGAAGTTGGGCTAGTTGGTGCATTGCGAAACAGCGTTGTGTTCGTTCACTTCTCGTTCTTGTCCTTTGTTTATTTCGCGCTGTTTCCAAATTTTTCATGATGAAAGGAAGGTGGTCGATTGGTTCGGTGCAGTGATTTCCTACCCCCCCCCCCTGTTTTTCTAAGGACACCCCCTTAATTCGCAACGACTCCTCTATTCTCAATGCTCCCCCCCCCCTACCCCCCGCTAAAAATTTAGACCCCTCCCCCCCCTAATTTAAATTTCTGGCAAAACCCCTGGTTCGGTGAGCGCGTAGCTCCCACCACTCTGTCAGCTTAGGGTTAATGGAGCATACATGTGACTCCGTCGCTCGAACGCTCGCCCGGATTTTCTGCACCACATCTACCTTCTCGATGCCTTTACTTCTCGCAGGTCTATGACACGCCGGTTTTCTCCGGAGACAAAAACCTGTCTTGCGAATACACCATGATTATCACATAACACAGATCCCTCTGACAGCGCCACCGGTGATCTCCTGTTTTTTTTTTACCCTTTTGCGGTATTATATTTTGCTTTCGATCATCGGCTTTATAAATTACGCCCTTTTCGGGATCTGAAAACATTGAGCATGAGCCCATGCAAAAAATCCATCAACTGACAAGTCCACAATATATATATATACTATTCCAGTATAAACAAATTAACGTAAATAGGGAAGGACGGAACTTGCTCACGCTTGTCCTATTTGCGCTATTTTATTTGCATTTAAATGCACGAAATTGCTCAGCAACGTATTTAAATAGACTTTAAAGTATGGCCTTTAGATCATGCGTGTGAGATTATAGAAGTGTATTGTTTGACCGTGTTGACTGTTCCGTCATATTGCAGTGATTTCAGGGTTTCGAAGAGGAGCGCCAAATAATTGAGAGGAGTGTACATCCTTTATTTTGATCCCTAGTGTTTCCTATTTTTTCATACCGGAGATCGATTGTCCGATCATGTCTCCTGCCCATTTCTTCAGCTGTTTATCTTTCATCGATGTTATGAAGATATGCACAGAAAGTCAGGGCGTTAACGAGCTGGTGGATATTGACAACGCTGAGACTGCATGAAGCCAAAAGGACACCCTGTTAAGACTGCATGCGTGCGTGTCGTTTTTGCTTCCCGCAGTCTTGGGGTTATGATATGTATGTCTGGTTATAAAGATATTCTTTAAGATGCGGCACATTGAAACTTGGGAACCTAACATTAGTGGACTAAAATAAAAACAACTCGGTGTACAAGCGCAAAGTGAATCACGTTTTTATCCACTTACAGATCTTTTCCGCCAACACTCCAAAGCATTTGGTAAGCGGCCGTCTTTATAATGCTATAGACTACGGGTGGCATCCAACAACACAGTATGCTTGTCGGACATGCGCGCATTCTCTTTACGAAAGTGCCGGCTTAATTAATTCTTCATGGTGTGTGCGAAGAACCAATCACTGAATTCACATCAATCCACGAACCACGCAACTGAGAATAACGAGGCAGAACAAATATATTTGTCTCGAAAACGCAATGGGCTTGCGCACGTCATGTTTTACGAGCCGAACTGTTTGTTAGACGCGTCGCCATTCGCTAGACGAGCACGCTAGTATATACATTTCAGGGATTGGAATTCTTGCTGCTCTCAAAGGAACACGACTCCCAATGTATTTTTGTTTGAAAGCGGCTGGTTAGAATACATATTTAAAGAATATTCCGTCCCCTCACGAATAAACAACAAAAAAAGAAAATAAGAAAATAAAAGCAAAGAAGTAGCGCTGTATTTAGGCCATGAGATTCAGTTCTACTGTTGCGATGCAATTATTTTTTGTACTTTTCTTACGGAACAAAGTGCCCCCCCCCAAAAAAAAAAAAAAAAAAAGAAGCACGTCTTTTGGATCATTTTTAACTCAAATGAGTCTCACCACGCATATAATAAGCTAATTTGCCTTTTCGTTGTCTCAGAAGGGGGGGGTACTCCAATAGTAGCTCTATCCAGAAACTTAAAACATATTTTTGGAGCTTTCGTTGTCTCTGGGAGGGGTTACGAAATATGCTTTTGTTTTAGATCAACGTGCCGAAAACATCGATCAAGATCGCTCCCAACACAAAATGTTTCGCGACGTAAATATTGTGTTAAAATTATTTTTTTCCAGGGAAAGCTTATTTTGTGACAAACACTTAACAAATAGTTGTACTGTTACTAAAAAACAAAAAAACAAAAAAAAACTAAGCGATCGTTTTTTTTTATAATAGTGTCACGCTATGTACATATTCCTTGCGTCAAAATGGCATATTCTGTTGTTTCTTGTTTAATGTAAAAAGCCACGTTTTCCTGAACGTGAAGGCTGATAGCCGGCCTTCGTAGCTACTTGGGCCTTGCCTAGCGTTATATTTTTGACACCCATTGAAATAAATTATGGAACTAATTGCTGTAAGGTGCCAGTTTTGACAATTTAACACCAATGAGGATTCTTGAACATCATAGCGCTCATGTGTTCCACTCCTTCTTTATTTAATTTTTACGTTCATGTTACACGCGTGTTATCTCATGCTACTGATGACTTATCACGCTGTTTAATTTATTATCTGTCGTTCTTTTGGCTCTACTGCATTATGTTACTGTGTACTTATTAATCTGTTCAACTCATGATGTTTCGTTTTTGCTGTACTACCAGTACTCGAGTGTTGCCTTTGCCTCTGTACAGGTGGCCGGCAAGTTCTGAAATAAATAAATAAATACATAAATAAGTAAATAAACAAATGAAGGTACTACAATTAAAATCTGGTCGGCTTCCAAAACGCAGAAAAGTGCGCAAAGCTTTTGCAGGTGCTCTTATTGTCACGTTCACCCGGAACGGCAAAGAAAATCAGCGGAGGCGAGACAAGCGGTTATAGCATGCACAAACAGAACACAACTACAATAAAAAATGGAAAAGTAAAAAACAAAATTGTTTAAAGTACGTTATTGTCCCGAAAGTCAAGTTCTATGTCTATACCTATTCAATAACGACTGACAGTCGACACGACGTCGACACCGGCAGCAATCCGGGAAGAGTGATGGATGTCCCAGCTGTGCTGGAGTGAGGCCAGTCGCTGGTGCACTCGCCACTGAGCGATGCCGAGGACCGATCCTTCTTCAGCATGACCGCCAGCCGATCACCGCCGCTCGCGTTCCTGTTGACCTAGGGGGATCGATGACCGAGTGATCTAGCGCACACCAGCTCGAAGCACGTGGAGCGAAAGCTCGCGCTGCAGAACCCAGGGATCCTGGGCTCAACTCCCACCCCTGCCCATTTCGATCTGGATGAGCATCGTACCGGCGTGCGGTCGCGTATCACTACTGCGTGGTGCACGTTAAAGACCCCGGACTAGCGGTCGTACGGCACTGACTAAATTGATCATCTACAGCTGAGAAGCAAGTCGCCAGTTGAGGCAGACTAACTTCAGCCTGTATGAACATACACACAAACACAATTTTTCCTGTCGTCCTTCTATTTTGCTTCTTCCTATTTCACATATTTTGACACTTATTACTTATTAGGGAAGGTAAATCTTCTCAGCAGATGGAGGCGCTGAATTAAACAAAAATAAATTGATAGTTGTGGAATAAACATGACAATAGTAAACAAAATAATCTTTATTTTTCCCTAGAATTTTGTTGTGTCTTGTTCGTTTTCTTTTATTTCGATCGTTGACTATAGTCACTGACAGGATTATAACGAAAGGGGATCCTTCAGTTGTCCCGCCGCCTTCGATAACAATCAATTCCATTCTTTGAAAACGCTGACATTAAACTTGCAATCCAAAAACTAAAACCTAAGTTATCGGTCGCATTTGACGGTATCTCGAGTTTTATTGTCAAAGGATGCTCTTCCATTTTCACACCCATTCTAACGCATATTTTTAACCTTTCATTATCGACCTGCACTTTTCCTTCGATTTGGAAAAACGCGATAACCGTGCCGATACATAAGAAAGGAAGAACAGATGATCCAAAAAACTATAGACCCATTTCATTATTATGTCCATTTGCAAAGGTCTACGAAATAGTACTTTCGGAACATATTTCGAGCTTTTGTAAACATAAGATCCTCCCTCACAACATGGTTTTGTGCGCGGAAGATCAGTGGAATCAAACTTGGTGTCTTTTCTTAATTTCGTTTCGCCTATTGTGTGTCAGCGGGGTCAGGTTGACACTGTATATTTTGATATGTCTAAGGCATTTGATTTGGTTGACCACTCGCTACTTTTACAAAAGCTGAAATCGTACGGTATGAGTACTACACTATGCACATTGCTTCACAATTATTTGTCCGATAGACACAACTTTGTACGTATCCTTGGTCATCTCTCCCGGCCTTTTGTCACCCTCTCTGGTGTTCCCCAGGGGTCCATTCTTGGGCCGATTCTTTTTAATGTTTTCATAAACGACCTTAGCTCATGTGTTCTACATTCAGAAATCCTGCAATACGCCGATGACATCAAGTTATTTAGGCAGATAGTATCTGTAGAGGACTGTGTGAAACTAATGGATGATGTCAAATCAGTGAGTAATTGGTGTAGTCTCAACAGGCTGACACTTAATCCCACTAAGACTGTTGTTATGTCATTTGCTAAGAAGCTAAGGCTTTTTCATTTCTGTTACCAACTCGGCAATGCCCCATTGCAAAGGGTGGATTGCACTCGTGATCTTGGAGTTTATATAGACTCTTCTCTGTCATTTAATACGCATGTCAATAACATTGTCAACGCCTCTTTCCGTACGTTAGGTGTCATATCCAGAATTACACGTGAGTTTTCCATGTCGGCCTGTATTATGCAGTTATACTTTTCATTAATTAGGTCTAAGCTAGAGTTTTCCTCAGTTGTGTGGAATTCTATTGGGCGTACGCACCAAGAGTCGATTGAAAATGTCCAGAAACGTTTTTTTTTGAATTTTTTACGACCGCTATGTTGGTCGCACTGTTTACTTTGAATATAGAAGACTTTTAGAACGATACAATTGTTCTACTTTGAGTGCCAGACGACGCGACAGAGATCTCATATTTTTGTTCAAATGCCTTCACGGAGTCATTGATTGCCCTGACCTAACTTCAGCGATAAATATTCATGTTCCGAGAAGATTTTTGCGAATTTCTCTTCCATTTTATGTTAATCAATTCTTCCAAACCTGCCCCATGACACGCATTCAGACCTTGTATAATACTTTCGATGATTCCTGCATTGACGTTTTTAACCCATCTTTTGCAGCGTTCAAGTTTTCTCTTACAAATCTATAAATTTTAACCCATCTTTTGTAGCGTTCAAGTTTTCTCTTGTCAATTTGTAGAATTATTCTTCCTTTTGCTGTATGTTAATTGTGCATCATTACAAAGGCGAAAGCTGTTCATGAGCACAAAAAATAAACAAATGAATGAATGAAGGAATGAATAACGCATTGGCGCCTCGTGAGCCTCGAGCCCTCTCGTGCAGCCAAAGCACGGTGGTAGGCAACGAGAGCTTGCTGGGACTCAAACATTCTCTGTCAGTGACTATGGAAACATCACCATCCCGATATTGAGCTACAAGCTTGTAATACAAATAATTTTGAAATTTTCAGTTTTATATTTTACCAATCAATACCATTGAAGTGCGACATCATACGGCTCTGTTAACATATACAAGAGTCGATCAAAATAAACTAAGACTTGTGTTTATAAAAAACAAAAAAAAAACTCGCTGAACAAGTGTAGCAGGATTAAACGCGCGGAGGACGTCAGCATGGTCCTTCTTCAATATCTGGCGCCCTGGATGACGTATTTGACGCACGCGCGGCATTTCCCCCAAAGCAGGGCTTCAAACAATCTGTCTGCAACTGTGCAGCAGCGGTGCAGAATAAACTTTCTGGTGGAGGAACGAGTTAAAAAGCTAAAATTAAGAAAAGATTGCAAGTCTCAGTATGAAAAAAATTTCGAGGACACCTAAAGGCCCTTTCACATGCTGCGATTCTCGTCCGAAATCGGTGCGATTTCCAGTAAATGTGCGATTAAAATCGCAGTCGCACTGTCGCAGCGGCTCTGCGACTGGTTTCCACCAAGTCGGTATTTTGTCGCAGAGTCGGTGCGATCACTTCATCGTCAACCAGCCGTTCATTAGCCAGCTTTCATCCGCGATAGTTGCGTATTCGAAAATAAATTTAGACACCTTAAAACTTTCGGTTTAATGCTTAATTATTAGAACATTTCTAGTTACATATTGCATTCCTAAAACATTTGTGCTTATTAAGACGTTTTTGTTGTATGGAGTTTTGTTTTATTTCGTTGAGGCAAAGTCAAACGCGTCGCGTCCGTCTCCCAACAGCCGGCCGCGCCGACAGAAATCGCGCGGTTGTTAGAGCATATGAAACCAAACATTGCGGTCGCACTCGCTGCGTCGGCTGTCGCACCGATTTTTTTCGCAACAGTCGCTGCATGTGAAACAGGCTTAAGCACTTCTGTATGAGTTGTGAATGCGAAAGCTTGAATGTCAGCCGAGCGCGCGCTCTCGTGAAGTGGCCGCGCCGCGCTGAAGCTCAGCTGTGCCGCCACTCCGGAGTCTGCCCGTGCGGGCTCTGCTGGCTCGGCGGCCACCTTCTCCCTTTACCGGCGGCCGGGCCGCTGCGCCGCCATGGATGAGGAGGGCTTCTCTGGTGGCGTTCCTTGGAACTACGCCGCGCCAGAACCAATGGGAGCCTCGTTTTTTGAAACTATGACGCGCGCCAGCCAATGGGAGCCTATCCATCAGATTGCTGCTACAGACGACAGGGGAGTTTAGGTGCCGTTTGGCGTGGCTTCAAAAGCTGATAACGTTGGTTCGCTCCATGAGACAGTTAATGCTTTCGCATTAAAAATGTATTGCAAATCGCCCTGCAATTGTATTGCTACGTGAAACGTTCTTGGTTTAGCGCTAGTAACCTCCAGACATTTCTTCTCGAGCTGTACCTCCAGGTGCCTCCAGTCATCTCCAGGCCATTGACTCCACCCATTCTTCTCCACCCCATAGACTTTCCCAGTCGTGTCGGCCTGTGTCCACAGGGTTTGGCGAATGACGGATAGCGGTGAAACTGAATTTATGTGTAGGTCACGTGACGTCAATTTTCCCGCCAAATCTAGTGGGGAAACTGAATTTGCGTACAGGTCATGTGATATCATGTCACGCGACGGCGATTTTTTCGCTAAGTTTAGCGGTGGGAACTGAATTTGTATATAGGTCACGTGACATAATGTCATCGTGACATCGTTTTCCCAGCTAAATTTAGCGGGGAAACTGAATTCCCGTATAGGTCACGTGACGTCAATTTTTCCGCTAAATTTAGCGAGGAAACTAATTTTGTGTTTAAGACACGGGGCATGAAGCTACGCGACGTAATTGTTCTCACTAAATTTGGCGGGGAAATTCGCGGTTACGCTTTTTGAGGCTTTACTTCACCTGAAAACCTAACCTATAAATGTTTAACGTAAAATAAAAGAAGAAAAGAAAAGATGTTACGTACCCATCGCGACACTGTTAGCGCGAACACGACATCGGCATATTTTCGCATTTTACTTCTAAATAGTATTAGCGAGCACGAAATTTTATCGCTTACATTATAGAACTAAATGAGCTCTTTCCATAGCAATAATAACTTGGATGATATCCCTTGGTTTCAAAGAGAAAAACTGGAAAAACCGGCGATCGCTTGTTCGCGCTAACAGTGTCGCGCTCTGTACAACAGGGTACGAAGGGTGCCAAGGGTATGGCGAAGGGCGACAGCCGGTGACAGGTTAACCACATGGACACGTTCGTCCGACTGTAGTCACGCAGGGCTTGAGGCCAACACATCCATCGTGCCATTACATTCATCGAGCATTTACGTCGAATTTCGTGTCATTAGATCCATCGTGCCAGTACACCCATAATGCCAGCACATCCATCGTGCCATTACATCCATTGAGCATTTACGTCCAATTTCGATGTCATTAGATCCACCGTGCCAGTATACTCATAATGACAGCACATCCATCGTGCCATTACATTCATCGAGCATTTACGTCCAATTTAGTGTCATTAGATTCATCGTGCCAGTACACCCATAATGCCAGCACATCCATCGTGCCATTACATCCATCGAGCATTTACATCGAATTTCGTGTCATTAGATTCATCGTGCCAGTACACCCATGATGCCAGCACATCCATCGTGCCATTACATCCATCGAGCATTTACGTCCAATTTCGTGTCATTAAATCCATCGTGCCAGTACACCCATAATGCCAGCACATCCATCGTGCCATTACATCCATTGAGCATTTACGTCCAATTTCGTGTCATTAGATCCAACGTGCCAGTATACTCATAATACCAGCACATCCACCGTGCCATTACATCCATCCAGCATTTACGTCCAATTTCGTGTCATTAAATCCATCGTGCCAGTACACCCATAATGCCAGCACATCCATCGTGCCATTACATGCGTTTTTGGCCAGTTGATTCAACGTGCCATTACGTGCATCATGCCATTACATTCACTGCGCTATCACATACATCGAGCAACTTTGTCCAAAAGCGTACCATTACGTCCATCGTAAAGGCTATGCTCAAGGAAGTTTGGCCACCAGAAAGGAGGACCAAATTACGCCAGTGCGAGCTATCTAAAGTATAAACCACTAGGGCATGCAATGTACACTTAGTCAATTTTATTGAGTATTGTAATCTTTTCGGGCCGTTGAAGATGTATTACTTCCGGATAACTCAGTGATTAGCACCAAAAGTGGCGAGAAATACTGGCGTGGAGAGCGGTAGAGGCTTAACCCAGGAAAACTTGGTTTATCATGAATCTGTTTGGAGTTTTCTACGCTCAAGCCCAGAAGGTTTTTCTGCTCTCGGTATGCGGGGAGAAGTGGCACTCGCGACGCAATTTCACCGTAATAGGCTCGCAAAGAGAAATATCAAAGAGCGAACCCAGCTTAGCCTGTCTGTCATCTCATGCTAAACCACCGCTCCAGGAAAGACGGTAAAAATTATATTCTTTTAATGAATTGGAAAATAAATAGTCCTTAGTAATGCACTGAATAAGAGCTTTTGCTAACCGTTTAATAACAGGGTCATTCAAGGTTGGCCGGAACTTTTATATTCCAATTGGGAAAATGGAGAATACGGCAAGCACAAAACTGTGTCGTCTCTTAAAGTAGTATTTCTGCGCGTGGACCCCTGCCATCGCTTTTGGCAGCTCTCTGATTATTTTGCCGTAGGAAGAACTGGGCTGCGTGACGATTACGTGTTAACACATCCATCGAGCCAGTACATCCACCGAGCCATTACATCCATCGATGGATGCAATGGCACGATAGATATCCTGTCTCGTTGGATGTGTTGTCATGTGTATGGATGTAGCTGCTGGATGGATGTAGTTTCTGGTTGGACGTAGTTGCTCAATGGACGTAGTTGCTCGGTGAATGTAATTGCTCGTCATTGCTGTTATGACGCCTAGCGTTCCGTTACATCCATCGTGCTGGGGTACAGCCATAGAAGCCAAGATGGCCGCTATGGGGCTTTTACGTTAGTCACATCCTTATGCAGAGAGCACGTCGTCTGACTTCTTGCGCAGGAGTTGCGGTGACGTCAGAACGACGCCGAGCTCTGATTGGCTTTGATTTGAAAGGCAGTGGGTAGACCTCAATGCTTAACGCCTTGGGGTCTACCCCCATTTTGTTTTTCAATCAGCCAATAAGAGCTCGGCATTCTGACATCATCGCAACCCCTGTACAAGAAGCAGACGAACTTGCGCTGCGCATTGGTTCGGGAGCCCCAGGGAACAAACGGTAAGCCCCAGAACGTCAGTGTATCACAATTAAATTGTAACAAGACATTCAGACTCTTTTTTTTCCCTCAAAGCGAAATAAAAAGTATGACTCTGTGTACCGTCCTAATTCTACATTAAAGCTGTTTATTTTTAGTTAATTATGATGGTGAAAAAGGCAGTAACTGAAGTTTGATCAGTGTGGAAACAACAAACCACGAGCCGACGATGCGCGTTCGACTTTGGAGACGCCGAGGGCTGTAGAAAATGCATGACGCACAAAGAGTGCTTTTACTCGCTTTTGTACGATTTAATTTCGCGTATAACTCCTCAAAATAATGTGAACTATTGTAAAATATATGTCTTTTGTACTCCTGCGTTCATTGACGTTTAGTCAAGTGGCGCGTATTCGATCGGGCGAATGACCGCGAGGTTCGGCATTCAAGTTTAATTTATTTGCCGAACTCTTCTTTTTCTTTCTGTAATCTGCAGACGAGACCAACAAGAAGATCGAAGAAATGATGGCACACATTTATAAGTTTGTTAAACCCGTCCAGCCTCTCCCCGATGCCTCCGAAACAAAACCGAGTGCATCACGTCAAGTAAAAGGTAAGAAAACAACTCTTTGTTCTTAAATATAACATTTCCACGCCACGACGGCAGGGGATTTTGGGAACCTCGGTAGAGGTCACGCGCTTTCTCGTTGCGTCTCCGCGACTGCGCGTGAATCGCGGCAGCTGCCGTCAGCAGCCATGGTTGTAATTCTGAACCTGAACCAAAATTATACCTGTGGCGGCGTAAATGCATCGCGACAGGTGAAGCTGTTCACTTATTTGCATACGTAATGCACCGTAACTTACCTTCACGTCGTGCAGTATCACCGAACCGTATTTTGCACCGATCAGTACGGTGACAGGGGTTGACTAAAGTCACTGATCCATTGACTGTTAGCCCTGAGAAGTTTGCGTGGCGCCCTCTTACGGCGAACCGGGGTGATGTCACGCCGAAGACAGAATTTTTCCCCGACTCACCCTGCTCGCCTTGTGGAGGCTGTGACGACGTTAGCGGTCGGCGCGCCCGTTTTTGTTTGCTTTTTTTGTGCGCGTTTTCCGTAGGAGGTGTGAATTTTTATAACCGGTTTTATTGAGGTATGGCCTGTAGCTGCAGGCGAAACTTCAACCAATATTTCAGGCATGGTTGACGGGGCGGGCAGCGAATAAATCACAGCAGGTTTATGAAAATGAAGAATTGTGGCCTCACTTGTAGGAGCATCACTATAGATTTACATCTCACAATCAATGCTAGTGTTGATCTGAATGAGTTGACAAGTTATGCATACTATTTAGTGTTTTTTTTTGTATCTCTGCTTCCAAACAAAAACGCCGAAGCAGAAAAGCTGCGTGCTGCTCGAGCAACTTGCTAAATATGTAGTCTGGGCCATGGAGAGAAAATCACAAGTGAGAAGCCCAACTGCAGGGGCAAAATAAAGAAAGAAGGAACATAGGCATAGAGTACCAGTTATTTATTCGGATAGGTATTTCAATGAACTCCACTGGTGGTATCTGTGGACTTGTTTATAATATCCCTCAAGTAATGTACAACAAATGTAAGTGAAGGGTGTCTAGCCTGTTTTTAGGTCCTTCTCGACAATTTACGTTTTACGGTCTCTAAAATTGAGATATTAGCTAAATCAAATTGTCCTAAAGCTGAAATATCTGAAGCTTTTTTCACGCAAACTGTGAACCTCCACAGGTTTCACATTTTCTGTTACTAGGGCAGTATCTTCCACTGGACAACCGTTCAAATGCTTGCTGTTCCTTCTGTCTTCCTCGGTTGACAGAGAGTTCCCCAAACCTCAGTTGCAGGTCCCCAAAACCTTCCTCGGCCACCAAACTCCTAAGAGTTTGGAGCAAGGCTTTGAGGACCTGCAGCCGTGCTTCTTTACCTAAAAATGACAATTCAAGCTAAACGGTATTTTTTCCGAATACACAAGGCTGGAATAAAGAAAGAATGTCAGGAAAAGCTATAAACATTCCAAATTACGCTTCTATATTGCTGTGCATATTTTGGGCAGTTCAATACAACATCTCAACAAAGCAACTGGGGGTATTTCGGCCGTTTTTTCTGCTTTCATAAAAAACACATTTCCAGTAATTATGCATGTTCTAAAAAATAACATGCCTGCATGCGTGTACCAATTATATAATTAATTCACGAAGAAGCTACGTTTATGTAAACCCTGTTCCACGAGCATTTCAAAGACCTTCAGACCCAGGGCCTGCATATGAAAACCAGCGCATGCAGAGAGGCACGCGCAGAGTCGGGACAGCGAGCTGATTTGCCCACCGCCCGAAAGTGATAGAAATGCCATTTGAAATGAACACAAAGCGGGGTGTAATATTCTCCTAACTCATGAACGTGCAAAAAACAGAATTTCAGCGTCTGAAACACTACCGCCGCCGCTTCACCGACCCCTCGCACGATCACCCTGTGTTGTGCGGACGGACGAGGAGGTTCATCGCCTCTGCCTAGCTTTCGGTACTTGTAACCTACTTATAAAGGTAAAAGTTACAAACGCGCTTAGACAAGGTACGAAAGCACGTCGGTATCGGTCTTATTTAGCGTCTTTTACACCGGGTAAACGAAGCCCCGCTCCTCAAAGTGCTTGCGGCACACAACGGCCGACGTTGACGGTGCATTTCCCATCCCTAGTTTGATTGTCCATGCTTTCTTTAACCTCAACGTCTTCGGGTGGTGGAAGCTGATATCGGCCTCTTTTCGGGATTTTTCATTGCGGCACTGAACAGTACGTAAGCATGATCGCAAACCAGGAATCGGGGGCAGGGAAGCGAGCTGGATGCAAGGTCGCGAAGCGGAGTCCTTCCCCTGACGTCACGCTACATATCACCCAATCAGGGCGCGGCGACCACAGCGACGCTTGTGTTCGCTCTCGGGGCTAATAGGTCCGAATAGGTTCGACAAGGGAAAGACGATGGGAGTGGCGTATTAAGGACTTCCGTGATTCGTGGCGCGGCGCGCTCGGGCTTTTGGGATTTTTGTAAAGGGTCTATTGCCTGGAGCGTACATGACTTCTAGCGCCAACGCGGCCAGTAGTGTAAACTGACCAATTTCGCCTTCGACTATGTACGGCTGCGCGACATGGTGGGCCGTACCTTGTCAAGAGGACCAAAACTGCACAGCTGTGAAACCTCGCCACCCAACCATCGGTACCCACCTTTATTTTCGATTATAAAATAAGGCTAAAACGATTGTAGGTAAATAAAACCATACGATACTGTTTTTGTACTCCGCATTCTTCATGTTATGTATATAAAATATCTAGTCGTTCAAAATCTGTTCAAAATAATTACTTTTCGCTTGGCATAGCGTTCACCAGCATATACGTTTTATAAACACATTTATTTTAAAATATTGCATTAACACTAAATTGCATTCTTTGTGCTAAAATACAGCTCAGAAAGATCGATGCCATTAGTTGATAAAAGAAGATTGAGGTTGCAGGTGAGTTTGTGAATATTAGGCAACATAATAAGCGAAGGCACGGAAACAAGCAGGACGTACACAACACCGAAACAGTGTTGAATACGTTTTTTTTTGTGTTTCTGTGTCTCCGGTTATTAAGTTGCCCTTTAGTAGATATTTGGATCACTGTGCGCTATTTAAGTTCATACCATACAGTGGCTCCTAAACAGGAGGTGGTGGGAAATGTCTCCTGAGGTGTTACACCTAACAAAACAAAAGTACTGCGTTCATTTTATCTAATTTTAAAGTCTATGCAATTGAAGAATCTCACATTCAGAGGGTAGCATTTCTCTCTAGGTATTCTGGTTCGGCAGTTAATAATCCCTGGACTCAAAAAGAACTTAATGCCTTTTCCTATAATTTGGTACTATTAGTAAGATGTTTAGCAACGTATTGTTATTATAAGTTGCGACCACAAGGTATTTGTGTTTTGAAACTATTTTTTAGAGAATAAGTCGCAGAATAAGTCGTAGAATAAGTCGTAGAGTAAGTCGTAGAATATGCCTTCGTTCCCTCCCCCTACTTGCTATACAGAGCACTTTCGCATAAGAAGTTCATATTGCCTAGTCTGAGCCTTTGCTTCTTCGATTTTCTTTAAAAATATCACTGAAGTTCACTTCATTAAAAACTATAAATCCACGACCTAAATCGATATCTCATACTTAGAAGACTCATCTTGCTTTGACGATGTTCACTTTATTTTATTTGATGTACTCGCACATGTTACGAAACAGTATCTTGACTGCGCAACTTTGCATGAAAATGCTCTGCGTAAAGAGTAATCAAAGGTTTCTTCTTTTTTTTCTTTTTTTATGAAGGTGCTGGCATGGACGTCAACGACTACCTTTTCCTAAAGTTCATCAGAGCTGGTAAATAACCCGGCGTTTGTTTTTTTAGTTCTTAACCTAATTTTTCGTTTTTGAGCGCTCCAATCATTTCAACCTGGATTCGTTAGTTCCTATAAAACCATCGACCATAATTCAAGTACATTGATTAAGTACTGTGAGGACAAAATATTGACATCTGGTTACAGGGGTCTTTTGTCAGAGTTTATTCGTAGATTCAGAAAAAATGCTCGATTGATGCCAAGCAATTTGAGAATGAAGTTATATTAAGGTATTTGTACGTTATGCATTTTTTGTTTGCTTTTTCTTTTGTCGTCAGTGCTAATATGCCGAAAGCAAGTGGGATTTACTGAAGAGGAGGTGAAATTTGTGAGTCATGGAAACACTAGATTTTTATCATTTTAAAGCTGTAAAACTGAAAGAGTGGCTTAATTTTGTGTGAATAAAAGTGATAAATGCGGCGTCGTTTCGTATAAAACTGAGAGTTAAGATGCCTGTGATGCTCAGAGTTGTACATTATCTGACATGTTAATACGGACGGAACACCGCGGAAACCGTTACGAACTGTGTAACACGTACTTTAGAGAACAAACTACAAGCGAGGGCTAAATTGAGAAAAAGGACAAAATTCTAAACCCGCACCAACGGGAATCGAGTCTACGTCCCCCTGATTTTGAGCTCGATGGTCTATCAACGCACCAATTTGTGTGCAGACGCGAGCTATACTCTGTTTCAGCTTGTGTTGTACCGCAGGAAAGGCTACAAGCGCGAGCTCCTTGCTCTAAAGCTACATCTTGGCGGCATACGCTCTCGTGCACCAAGGGCAGCTGCCAACGCTATGAGCTCGCGTTCTAGCCTTCGCTGCGATACAAGATAAGGTGAAACGAGTATGCAAGCTTCATCTCTACCACGAATTGTTTAAACACGAATGCGAACGTCGGCGTTACGGCATTCAGCGTTCGGCGAACGCGCTTGAACAGATTTAGGGAAGAAACAAGAAATTCAAGAGTGGCCCACCATCAAATAAAAAAGGACAGAGTTTGGAAAATAACAACACGCTATAACCAAAAAACAAAAACGGTAATATTTACAACAAATTTAGGAGAATGCCACCACAACAGATTCTGTGTATACACTCTAAAAAAATCCCGTGCGTCTACTTTCACGCGCAACACCCGGAGAGCTAATCAGAGCAAATAACGGAGACAACTAAGCGAAAGACAATGCCGAAACATGTTTAGACCAAAAAATGCAGCCTGAGTTGTGACATTAAGCAATGCAATAGTGACTTTTTGCGTTGCTTGATGTCACAACTTAGAGTACGTTTCTTTGTCTAAACATATGTTTCAGCATCGTCATTCGCTGAGCTGCCTTCGTAAGTTGCGCTGATTGGCTGCCTGAGTGTTGTGTGGGAAATTAGACGCACGGGCTTTTATTAGAGTGTACGGAACACAAGTTCGTCTGCTTCGTGCGCAGGCGTTGTGTTGATGTCCGAACGCCGAGCTCTGATTGGTTCTGATTGAATCATAGTGGGTACACATAAAAAAACGCTGCCTTGTGGCCTACCCACTATCCTTCAATCACAGCCAATCAGAACTCGGCGTTCTGACGTCACCACAACCCTTGCAAAGAAGCAGACGAACTTGCGCTCCGTATACCAACATTTGGATCGAGATAAATAAAGAATCTTAATTACGTAGCAGAAGCATTTCTAAAGATCGTTCGCAGTATTGACAGGAAGCTCATTTGAACCATTAAATAACGAATGATATACATTAATACTAGAAACAAGGATCTGTTATTTTTGTTGCCTTGTATAGTATTTCTTGACAAGGGATGGAAACAACCTAGTGCAAGGTGCGCTCTAAGACACCCGGAAGGTCCACTTTCCCGTAAAGCACTCGAGAGAGCCATTCGCTGCAATCTTTAAGGCGTATTCACACGGGGAAGAAATTCCTCCCTTTGTCTACCGGGATGCGCATCACGTGGTCACTACGTCACACCTTTGTGCGGAGGCGCGCTGACGTAGCCATCCACGAGGGATGCGGGACCTTCTGCTCGGGCTGCGCAAAGAGTCCCCGGCTTGGCGTGCGATCTATTCGCGATTCGCGTCATTTTGTGCGCGTGTCTGGCAACTTTACAAATGGTGCTCTGCAGAGTACCGACGGTGGCATCGGGATCGCCAAATTTGTGACTTGAGCAGGCGGTCGGCTGGTTGAACGCTTCCATTACGTACTCAATGTCGTATCATACAACTGGTTTTCTATTCCACGTTCTTTTTGTTGCATCCACCCTTTTATCCGGATTTTTTTAGCAGGAAGCACTTCGTCCTGTTTTATATCTAACAGTGGTGCTGCCATGTTAGCGTACTGCCTATTCTCGTCAGGGCGCCCCGAGCCTTGTTGAGAGTGTGACCGCTAAATACGTCTGCAAACAATGCGATGCATCTCGGGCATGTACCATCCGTGTGAATGTTCGAGCCGAGGAGGGGAACCCGCTAATTCCGCCAGCCGCTGACGTCACGGACATCCCTCCCCGAGAAAGCTCCACGTGGGAATATCCCTTTAAAAACATTGATTGGATCTGAGCTATTATATTTTTTTTATAATTACAATTGCAGTTTTAAGCTAGATGCTGGTAGCATTAAATCACACTAACTATTGCAATTATTTCAGGTGGCACGGATTCTTTATAAAGGGGTCAGAGAGAAGGTGAAGTATTTTTTTGGATTGTTTTACTCACCGAATATTTCTACGCTCATTAAGTTATAAACGAACATTTTTTAATACAAAGTCTCAATTTTCAAGTCTGGGTTTCTCTCCCCGTTTCTGTCCTTCTAAGAACATGTAAACAAATTAATTAAATAGCAGAAATTTAGTTCGATATTATAATGCTCACAAAATCATAATTGTTTTACATTTTATCTCGGCTATAGATAGGTGTAGCAATAAATTAATTCGGTATAAGGAAGGGTACTGCTGGGATCAGGGTTCAGTTATCCTATCCCAATATAAAATATGGCTTTCAAATTTAACGTCTAATCATATCTGGTACGGAAAAGTAGGCGGTTGAAAAGGATTATTTATAAGTACGTTGAGAATGCTGCTTCCTTTTCAGAACTCAACCGGGAAAGAAGGAAAAAGAACCGAGAAAATTACTATCAAGGATGAAATGACACGTTTTCACAAGAATACTGTAAGCTATTTTCGCCTGAACTATTCGCGAGACAGGGCCGAAGGTACGGAGTACCCATCATTCAACCTTGGCGCTATTAAAGTGTAACCTGAAAAAAAAAAAGACCGGGTCGCGGTATGGAGCGTTAATAGGGAGTTTTCGTAGATCGTTTCCGCTGTCCCGCAACGCTCTCCGCAATCCGCTACGAGATCCGGGTTTCTGCAGCCAAGGCCATTGGCGCGCAGGCGCGGTAGCGGCTTCTTCGTTGCGGAGGAAGCGAGCTTAGCGGAGGGAGAACGCGGTCTACGAAAACTCCCTAATCACGCTGACTTATCCGCAATCTTCCATCCTTTTGTATTGCCACGCGCGTTGGCGAGCGAGCGCATGCGTGGCCGAGTGGTTACCGCGCTTGACGGAGGCCCAGGGTTCGATTCCTGAGAGTTACGCGTCTTTTATTTATTCTTTCAGTTTGACGTTCTGGTAACGTCAAGAACCCTGTTGCTTGTTTGATGCCCGAATGTTCCACGCGCCGAACTTTCTACGCCACTTGTTCGAGAAGCCATCTTGTGTACTACATAAGGGGCTCCGCGGGGCGAACCGCGGTCAGTCTCGCCCCAGGGTTCGACCCTGCCGTTTCGCCGACATCGACGCCTGTGACGCTAGCCTTGCTCTATTTTGTTTTGGGCACAAGTTCGCCCCAATAAATTTTCAGTTTATTTTTTCGCCGCCTCGTCATTTGTCATTCGTGAGAATATCAAAGTGAGTGCAATACAAGGACTGAACTAAAGAAACTGAACTGAAATTGCCTCCGGGTAGTCAATCTTCTTTCATAGATCGAAGAACTTGAGGAATTGTATATGTACACACAACAGGTTTTCTTAACAAACTAATTCTCTAAAATCTTAGAGGTGTCGTCATCGTGTGCCACACAAGCTAAATTTGCCTATAATATAAATGCTGTATCGGCACTCAATTCCGCGAGTTTCTTGTCGTAACAAACAACAACAACAACAACAACGCGTAGGCTTTAGAAATTACCGGTTTGGTCAAAAGCACCCTTTGTGGGCCCATTGTGTCATAAGATTGAATTGTAGCATGGAAGTAGGAAGCTTCTGTAAGCGACGGGAGGCCACCGGAGGTGAAGCCATAAGTTAGGAACACGCCCTCAACAATGACCAAAACCAAGATACGCTATTGGACGAAATAGAGAGAGCTCTCTCTTTATCGTCCAATCGCGTCTCTTGCTTTTGGTCATCGTTGGGGGCATGTTCCTCCACACTCCATGGCTTCATCCCTGGTGGCCTCCTATCGCCTCCTGAAGCTGCCTACCTCCATGAATTGTAGTATCGAATACATAAAAATTGATTGAAGAACATATTTCTTTCGTAAATGCCAATCTTTCAAGGATCACAACCGAACATAGTTGTATTGTTTCAACGTGCTCATACGATGTAAACCCTGAAGATAGAGAAAAAAAGAAATGTTGCTGTTGCAAACGGCGCGATTAACATTCAAGTTATGAACGCATCTTGATGTTTGACTAAGAACTTTCTTGTTATAAAAAATATATTCTGAATTCATTTGCTATGTGGCATTCAACTCATTTAGCATTTAGCGACCACGCGCAAAATTAATAACTGCGCGGAAGCGATGTAAGCATCGGGTAGGAGCCACTTCCTTTATATCGTCGTGACTTTGTGAGGCGTCGAGTGAGCTTTGGTCTTGCATGTCGGGCAGACAAAGCCAGTTACGAGAAACAGCGAACTCGTGACGAAATTAGCATGCCTAAATGCTACGCTGAAAATGTGTCATTTTTTTATTTCCGTTTTCAAGCATTGGGTTTTATGTCTTTTCCCAATCGGTTCGTGCTTCTTTCCAACCACACACATTATTATTTTGTGTAACTCAGGTGACTTGGTGCGGTGCTTTGGCTGGAGAACGCCACACCTAGAACACTTGGCGTCGCTTGCTCAGCTGGAGATGCCGATAACTTAGAAACAAGGGGGCCAACAACTTTTCTTTACTATATTGCGATGCATGTTGGGAAACGTATCGTGAGGTTTGGTGCTCTCTGTGTCCAAGTGAGGTCTTTTTGTGGTCTTAATGTCATTCGAACCTCGTCATTTATTCGAGTGCCCCGACTCTTAACATCAAACTGATTTGACCATGGTCCTGCTTCGCCGCACAACAGAAGCAGGGAGCTTTAGGGCGGGAGAGCGCGTTCAGTAAAGCGAACATAAAAATACAAATTGTTTAACATTCGTTTTTGTTTTTTCAGGATGCTACAGTTAAAGATAAGGAAAAGGCGGCCATTTTGAGGCAAAAGACAACTACCGTTGTTGTAAGTCTATAAGATGTGCCCTGCGGTTTTTCGAGTGTTTTAGGCATTCATGTGAAATCATGTGCACTAGTATTTCTATACCTTGGGTTTTTGTCACCAGAATTTTGACTGGTCGAGTTTTCTATCAGGTGCATTTTTGTTTTCATGTACCACCAACTTAAGCCAAATTGTTCTAGCGAAGCAGATTGAACAAGATGTTCTGTTTACCTTGGGCTTGGGGATGTTTGGCTGCTCTAAAAAAGCTACGAATAAGGTGTTTTTACTACGTTGAAAATAATTAAAAAGAAAAGGCATTTCAAGTGAAAACTTGATTCCGTCGAGATGACGCCACAGGCCGCTGCCGACCTAAAGACACTAGTGTACAGCGATATGATTAGTGACATCATATCCACTAGTCCGCATTTTAAATATAACTTTTAACCCGCACATTTAAGGGAGCAATCTGAGCCAGTGGTCAAAGTACGGCAGATAAGTTGTAATATTTCGGGAAACTAAATTTTCCTCCGTTCGCCATTCATTGAGCCCGTGGCGAGTGAAAGCGAGATCGATCTGGAAGCAGCCGGGTTATCTCTGTGCTACGAGCTCGCAGGAACGCGTGCCAGACTAGTCTCTCCGCATTAAAATCAAGTTTTAAAAACTGGGTGTTATGTACGGGTCACGGAGAGCTTACGCAGGGCGCAGCTTATTACGGTCGCTCTCCTCGTTCGTTGTGTTGTCCTTCGGCATTCTGCAACCTGAAACTTCATTTATAGTGAAAAACATGCCCAACAATACGGGTTACATTTGTTTGCTACTCTATATTTTCTTCGCTCCTAGTTTCGATTCCGCGGGATCTACAGACTCTAAAGCAGTGATTCTCAAATGGGGGTCCGCGGAACCTTTGGGGTCCGCGAAGGCATTTTGGGGTCCGCGAAGCCCTGCCTTATTAGAACCCGGCAATAAAAGTTGTCCTTTTAAATCGAGAAGAAAGGTTTCAGCTTCCGTTTGAGTTTCCTCGTATGTATGTCAATAAAAAAGTCTACTTCGCCCTAGCCCTTAGTCGTATTTATTAATTAAATCATTATTATATTTAATATATACCTTCCCTTTTCCCTCACCACGAACGGGGTCGTCCATCATCTCCGCCGATTCACAAGGGGTCCGCAGAACATCGATGGTTGAGAACCACTGGTCTCAAGTATTTGTTGGATAGCGCGGAGAAAAAGTTTTTCTTGAGTTTATTATATTGCATAGCATGTTTTCGCGGCCTAGACCCCGATTAGAGTCGGCGGCTCACAATTAAGATGCATATAAAAAGTTAATCAGTACGTGTTAGGTCATTATCTCGCTAATCATCGCGTTATTTTGTGACCTGATGTTCGCCACGGCCTAGAGCGTTATCTCGAAGGAGGCAGCCTTTCGGCTCGAGCGTCCAATTGAACAATTATTTTTGGTTCAGAAAGAAGAAAACAAAACAAAAGAAAAAAACAGTATAATATAGTCAGTGGAGTCCATCTTTAAATAATACGCGTGAGATTGTATTGTTCGAATACTTCAGAACTGCGTGTTGTGTAGTTTGAAACAGACATAAAAGCAAGTAACATTAATATTGAGGCCGAAACTTCGTGCCCACCAATACGACTTACTTTTTTATCTAGCGAGCACATAAATTGACATTTGTTTTGAAATTATCTATATACAAAATATGCTGACGAAATGCAAAAATTCAAATAATTAGTTCCGCAGGATGATAACTTCTGGATGCAAGTCGTTGAAATTGTATGTGTGGGAAAATAACTTAGGACCTCTTGCAAGTTGTAACCGACCATCTCGCACAGATTGGTCCCGTGAAATATTTGTTATCATGATTGAAAGGGCTGCGAGTAACAAAAGTAGTGCAATACTCCCAATTTTACACAGATTACCCCACGTGTATGCATACGGAAATAAATACAAAACAGGTAATAAATAGTGAAAAGATAGGCAAGACAGATCTAAACCTGAAGTGTTTTAAGTTATTTTATTTTGTTGTTTAATCTTTTTTTGCAGAAATGCCTTCTTGACAAGTTCTGATATGGCCATGCGGCAGTCACTACTTTCAAAGTGTACATGTCAGACAAGCTTGATTCTGAGTATCATGTTGGTAAATAAAGTTTTTTTTTTAATTCTTTTTTGCATCCAGATTAACTGAAATCTAGCCTCGAAACTTGAAACACTTGAAAACTGCAAATAAAGAAGATAACAGTGCGCAAACAATTGTCTTGTCTCCTCATCAGCGAAGGCTTTCTTCGCAAAACCTAGAAAATAGAAGCAGATTAGTCGCCTTATAAAGGCAGGATACCCCTGGAGACCTGATTGAAACAACAATCAAAAGACTTGTCGCGGGGCACTAGTCCAAACCCCTCCCCCTAAATCACGCTTAGCATGCATCCCCTACATACATAACACCTCACATCGCCTGAAATCTATTGCGTTCGGCTTCAACACTAACGTAGTATTTTCGTGCAGGTTCAAATTAGGTTCAATTTGTAGGAAAGTCAACAACCCCGGCCCAGCGCCCCCTTGCCAGAAAAAGCACCAGACCAATTATGTAACCTGCTGCAAAGAGTGCGTGTATTCGATTCCTATGTCCTGCGGTGCTAAATACATCGGACAGACGGGCCGATGCCTAAACGATCGGGTGAGGGAACATGCGAACGAGATTAAGAAAGCAGCCTCCGACACCTCGGAGATTAGTTACCATCCGATTGCAAAACACACCTCTGAGTGCAGCGAACCCTGTTCGGCCGACCTTCCTTCGACCACCAGGAGTGGAGATCACGCCTCAAGATACGGACGAGAGATCATGGAGGCCTTCGCCATGCACCAAAGTCAAAACAACTTCAGGTCCCCCTCATATGCTTATCCAGGAGGGAGATAAACTTCCTGGGGCCAGAGCTGACGTCTCTCGTTTCCGCGGCTCCAAGCGATTAGATGTCATCTAACGGGATCGTCCTTCACTCTCTTGCCCTACACCCTCTCCTATCGCTTTCCCCCTTTCCAATGTGGAGCCCTTCACCTCTCCCCCCTTCACCTATATACGCAAACTTCGGGTCAATAAATGTTGTTGCTAGTTGGAAGACTTCGTTGTCCGTCCCCCCTTTTTGTGTATCTTCCTCATGTTTATGTACCGTTACCAACACGCTCGTTTTGTACTTAACACATAAGAACTTGCAAGTGTGCATGTGAGCGGGCCTTTACACCCCCAGTTAATTTTTATTTACAAAGAATTCTTTTTTCGCACAGAATCACGATGTTTTCTTTTGTTTTGTTTACCAACGTGTCTGATGATGCAGTATCCACGCTTGCATTTCCCCGTTTTGTCAGCGTACTGAAATGTAAAATACAAGCATGTGGTCAGTGTATCTCATGTTATAAGATATTTTTGGAAATATTAACGTTGATGGAGTCGACAAGACTGGTATTACGTGTGTTGCTCTCGGGTGTCCGTTTGGCAATGTTCGGTGAATTAGTGTCCCGACATCAATAAATCACTGCACGAAGCGCCAACTTTCGCAGTGCTTTATTTCATAAAGTTTTAGCTAAGACTCGTTCTAGCAAGCCGGCCCAGTTAACGCGGCTAAGTATCTATTTTTCAGCATGTGCGAGAACAGACTCCGATAAATAAAAAATTAAAGACGTTTACAAATCTCTGTAATGCGAAATTAGAGCGCAGCTCTTGAGGTATTTTGATTTTTCGATATACCGTGCTAAACAATTTGAGAAAGAAATATATATATGTACAAATATAGATCACTCTCCTCACATACTGGTTCTGCACCCTCCTCCTCTTCCGTGTCCTCTTTCATCCTTCGTACCCTCCTTCTCCTCACTTCCACTCCTCCTCCTGTACCCTCCTCCTCCTCCTCCATACCCTCCGACTCCTCCCACAGCTTTCCCGCTAAATTTAGCTGGAAAATTGACGCCACGTGACCTCAACACCAATTTAGTTTCCCCGCTAAATTTAGCGGGGAAAATGATGTCACATGGCTTCGTGTCACGTCACCTATGAACAAATTCAGTTTCTCCGCTACGATTTAGCGGGAAAATTGACGTCACGCGATCTCAACACCAATTCGATTCCCCGCTAAATTTAGCGGGGAAACTGAATTGGTGTTGAGAGTCATGTGACGTCAGTTTTACCGCTAAATTTAGCGGGGAAACTGAATGCGCAGTGTTGCATTATGGGACGTCACAGACCTACACACCAATTCAGTTTCTTCGCTAAATTTAGCGGGGAACTGAATTGGTGTATAGGTCTGTGACGTCTCAGAATGCAACGCGCCCGGTTATGCCGACGGCAAGGGCGATGCCGACGCCGCTATACGTGGAAACGGGCGCCTAAGAGCTGCGCTGTAACACTTCCACGCGAGAAGAGCGTTACTGAAGAACAATAAAACAGTACTTCAGCGTAAGTAACTTTCTATTTACATGAGTTTTTAGAATAACTGGAAATATAGCTGAAATATAGTGCAGGAGTGAATATTGGTTTTTCAGCCTCGTTTATTAAATTTCCAATTTTAATTGAAATAATCATATCCCGTACTCCGTAGGAGTGTATTTTGGGACCATGTAATGTCGTCCTTTTCTATATTGCCACGCGCGTCGGTGAGGAAGCGCGTGCGTGGCCGACTGGTTACCGCGCTTGAACTGTCGCGCGGAAGGTGTGGGGTTCGATTCCAGTCAGTGGACTGCCCTTTTATTTATTCTTTCCAACTTGGCCTCCTCTGTAAGTTCAAGAACATTCCCGCTTGATCGAGTTCCGAATGTTCTACGCACCGAAAGTTCTACGCCGAATGATCCAGAAACCCGCGAGGGTACATAAGGTGCATAAGGGCGAGCGGAGTCAGTTTTTCGCCCCAGCGCTTCGACACTGCTGTCGTCGCCGACTTCGACGCTCTGCCTTTCTCCTGTTCACTTTTTTTTTTTTGGGCACAAGTTCGCCCCATTAAACGTTCAGTTTACTCAGTTATTCACCGCCTCGTCATTCGTGACAATATGGAGCTGTTCACATACAAGTACAACAATTGTCTCTTTTCTAGTACCTTCTACCCACTTCACTACCCGGTACCTCTCCCGTACCCGATATATCCTGCGAGTCAATTTCCATTTCTAATACACTGTTTTAATATAACGACCGGGAGTTCTCAGGGAAGGGAGGGGGGGGCAGAGAAATGGTACATCATTTTAAAGATTTAAAGACTTACGCTGCACGGAGAGCCGTCGTGAAACATCCCAAAATACCAATCGTCGGTGTCTCCAATTCTTTGGCAATAGTAGATGCAACCTTCCAGTTCAGGCTGCCCCTGAAAAGAGATTTTTTTTTTTATTATGAAAGACGTTTACCACACCCTGTAACGCCGAATTCGAGCGCAGCTCTTGAGGAGGAGGATAGAAGAATACTGAGGGGAGGATATACCCCTCTTCCGTCCTCCTCACCTCCTCATCCTCCCTGCTACTCCTCCTCCCCTCCTCCCTCCTCTTCCTCCTCATCGTCCTCCTCCTCCCCTCGTCCTCCTGCCCTCCTCGTCCTCCCCTCATCCTTGCAGCTCCTCCCCTCCTCCTCCTGATCCCTCCTCCTCCTCCTCCATCCTCCTCCTCTCCTCCCTCCTCCTCTCTCGTCCTCCTCTTTCCTCCTTTCCACGTGGTGCATTATGGGAAATGTCCCATAATGCACCACGCGGGACCCTTGTGACGTCACGAGGGTTCCGCGCAGTGCGATTATGGGACATTTACGTTATCTCGCTATCACTCCCTCCTCCCCGCGTTGCATCAGGGGAAATGTCCCATAATGCACCGCGCAGTCACGCTCGACGGCGACGGCGACGGCGACACCGCTCAAGCCGGAAATGGGCGCCTAAAAGCTGCCCTCTGAAACGAAAGACGTTTACGACTCCCTGTAACGTCGAACTATACTCTGTTTCATACTTAGCGTGCAACGCTGTCAAAGCTACTGGCGCGAGCGCGTGGCTTCTTCTATGGTTTTGTTCGCGCGAGAACGCGTGCAAATGATCAACGAGATCAAGCCCCATGCGGAAAAATATCCGCAAAACAAAACGCTCGCGCCAGTAGCTTTGACAGCGTTGTACGCTAAGTGTGAAACAGAGTTAGAGCGCATCTTTTGAGGAGGAGGAGAGTACGGAGGGAGGATTTGCCCCTCCTCCCCTCCTCTCTCTACTGCTCCCTCCCATTTAGCGGGAAATTTTCGCTGCATGCCCTGCTAGATGCAGCGGAAACAATTCCTGTTAAATTTAGCGGAAATTTTCTCCAGACATTTAGTGGAAAAAATTCCCCGCTAAATTTAGAGTAAAAATTTCTCCGCTAATTTTAGTGGAAATTTGTTTCGCTAATCTTAGCAGGAAAGTTTTTGCTAAATTTAGCGGGGATTTTTTTTCCGATAAATTTAGTGGGAAATTTTTCGCTAAAATTTAAGCGGGAAAGTTTTTCCAGCTAAACTTAGCGGAGAACTTTCCGCTAGATTTAGCGAAAAAATTCCCTCCTTCTCCCTCGTGACGATCACGCGTGACGTCACACGTGACTGTCATTAGAGAAACTTCCCATGATGCAACGCGTGGTTACGCCGACGGCGACCCGCTCAGGCCGGAAACGGGCGCCTGAAAGCTGCGTTCTAAAAAGTTCTGCATTTGTTCACCAGTGTTCTAGAGGTTCCGGCTAGAGCGGCGTCGCCGTCCCCGTCGCCGACCGGCCTAACCGTCGGGACGTTTCGCATAACGTGCCGTTTCCGATAATGCAACGCGCGTTGCATTATGGGAAGCGTCGCATTATGCGAACACGTCACATCATGCAACGCGCTGTGCATTATACAGTGCGCGTTACTATTATGAAAACGCTTCCCCATAATGCAACGCGCGGGCAGTGCAGGAGGAGAGGAGGAGGAGGAGAGAAGAGAGGAGAAAAAGGGAGGAGGAGGGAGGAGGAGGGAGGAGGCGGAGGAAGGGAGGGACGAGAGGTGGAGGAGGGGAGTTGCCAGCTACCTGTTGTGCAGGCAAGTGAGTATCACCATTTTTAAATCACAGGGAGGCACGTATGAGAAAGCTATGGTGTTACTCGTTATCGAAGTGGCCATCAACATGGGTATGGGACTGTGCTTTGTACCCATCCCAGTCTCTGTGGCACGTCAGACGAAGTTGCTAAACTGTGTGCCGCCAAGGTCGACAACCAAATATTTCGTTACCAAGACAAAGGGCTTCATACCAGTCGTGCAGGAGAAAACATCCCATTGGCCCCAGAGGACAGTGCACTCGCTGTTCTACCGTGCCATCGTCGGGGAGCGCGCTCAGGACTAATGCTGAGAAATCAAAAACGCCGAGCAGTCTTCGACAGAGCCGAGAGCAAGTAGGATGACATCGAGAGTATCACGTGCTTCGTCGAAGTGTGGACTCGCTGTCTCGGATAACTCCCGCCTTGTTCCTGCTGTCCTTTGCACACCAGCACCGGCAAGAGCTTAGACAGTGTGGAGCTTCCAGGTGTGAGAACTAAAGTTCCTTTCTCCGGACAAAGCGGTGAACGAGAATACCACAACTCATATATATATATATATATATATATATGTATATATATATATATCTTTCTCAGATTGTTTAGCACGGCATATCGCAAAAT
>JAZHYW010034467.1:0-69401 GCA_037355805.1 Ixodes ricinus | reverse complement strand
AAAGGAAAAAAGAAAGCTAACAAAGCGTCGCGGGCGTCGAAAGCGGCGAAGCAGCAGGATCGAACGCTGAGGCGAAAACTGGCCCTGGCTCGCTCGCGCAGTCCTCATGTACACGCGTGAGCTTCTGGAATAATCGGCGCAGAAAGTTCGACGCCGTAGAACATTCGCACCTCGAACAAGCACCAGGATTCTCGAATTTGCCAAAGCACTAAAATGCAGGGGTAAACAAAAGACACGTCGCTAACAGGAATCGAACCTTGGCTTTTCGCGTGAGAGGCAGGTACGATAACCGTTGGGCCACGCGCGCGCCGCCTACTTGGCCAGCTGCGCGCGCGGCAATATGTATTAATTTATTAAACAATAACTCAGGTTCCTTCGAAGCCCGACCAAAAGTGGGTACAAAACAATACCAAAAATGAAAGGGGAAAAAAACACACTCATACATCTACACAAGATTGAAATCAAAGAGAGAAAATTGTCTGAGATGCTGGTTCAGAGGAATCCAAAAAGTCTGAATTGGGCGTTTTTAGGGTGGACACCGTAAAATGATCTTTAAATCTTTGTACAGGTGTCTGACATAGTAGTATTCAATTATGCCTAGAAATGCTCTAATTTAAACGCTACATTTGTGCTTAATGAATATAGAATTGATCGTCGCGGCCAACAACATTGAGACACTCTAGATTTCCCGAGAAATGGCTCTTTGATGCTCTGTGCTACCAGATCTTCGCACTCCAAATCTGCGACCGGGCACTCTATGGCTCCGCCGTCGAACTGCCAGGCTTTGTGAGTATAAAGGAGGCTATGGTTCGGCGATAAGCGTCTGCTTATCGACCCCTGTCAGAGCACGAAAGTTTGGGCTGTAAGGCGAAACCAGCATAGTCTTTCCAGATCCCCCTATCGCCTCCTCGGTATATGAAGCGTCCAATGCCCTTTCTTTTGCGGGGGCTTCTTTCTTTTCATTGAGCGAGTTACTACGAGTACCGGGTTCATGTCGAGGACCACACCTGACTCATTCAACTACTTCGCCGTCCTGTTGGATAGAATGTAAGGGCAGCTGGGCAACACACCACCGGAAACTTACGACTCTGTTTCCACTAGACCAAAGGGTCCGTTTAGTTTTACTTTAGCTATGGGCTGGCTGACAGATCGATCTTCCAAAGCCTGGCGGAACCACACGCAGTCGCCAGTAAAATATTGTTGCTTAATGAGCGACAAATGTACCAAGTTGAATGTGGCTCCTGTGTCTCGGACGCCTTTGCAGAGTTGGCCATTTACCTCCATGTCGTATAAGTGTGGCTGGAGTGGGTCATCCACCTTCTCCAAACACAAGCTGACGGGCAACACTTTCGTCTCACGACATCCTGCGGCCACATGACCAGGTTGATAACACCTGCAGCACAGGTTTGGTTTTCTTCGAACGACTTTATTTTGCGCGTCTTATCGTCCGAATGTGCCCCTACCTTTCCCGTTGTCTGACTGTCTCGCACCCCCGCGCACTTTTTCCAGACTGTGTGGGCCGATTCACGTTGGCGATAGCTGGCAAAGGCAGGTTTCTCGTCAATCTCCTTTCCTCCGCGCCTGGAGCAATACTGATCAGCGTAATCAGCAGCTTTCTTAATATATTCGACCTCTGGCCTGTCTTAAATCCACTTCCTCAACGTTGTAGGAAGACAACTGAAACACTGCAAGAACTGAGTTTTTTCGCGGTCTTCAAACGTGCTCACACCACGAAGCCAACTTTCCATAAAGTCCTTCAGCCGGTAGGCGAACTCCTAGTAGCTTTCTTTAGTCTCATTTCCTGCTTCTCGGAACTTAATCCGAAAAGCTTCATGGGACAACCTGAACTTTGTTAGTAGGATCGACTTCACAAACGAGTAGTCGTCTGCTTCTTTTGGGTCCAACCTCGCCATAACGTCGGCTACCTCTGCTGGCAATAAACTCAAAGCCTTTGCGGCCAGCTCGACTTCTCAAAACACATCATGGTGGAAGTGCATTCGAAGTTTACCAAATAATAATAACTTTATTCACCATATCACATATGGTGGAAGCTGGAGAAAAAGCTGACAAAGCAGCTTGACGGCTCTCCAGCCCCTCAACAGGTGCACAGCGGGGGCCAAGTTTCACATAAGCAAGAAAAAAGTAACAGCGAAATAATTGGAAACAACCACAAAACGCTATTGTGGTAAAACAAAAAGATGACTAACAGGCCATCAACTACACATAAAATCATCAATGAAAAAAAAATTATGCTCAAGAAAATTCCGCATTAAGACAAGACAAATGATAAGCAACACTATTTATATCAAAAGTAAATAGTCACGTAACTCACGCGGGCTAGAAGATATTATATCAACATTCGAATTTAGAAAAGTGTTTAGTAATGTTGGAAGTGTATTTCTAATCATCTGAAGACCGTAATCTGTACGCGATGTATCAACCAGCCAGAAATCTTAGTGGCGACTAGAATGTGTAAGCTGCCTTTTTTTAAGGGATGCCAAGCTTAGCAGGAAGCTATTTATCACAGGATATTATTGTTTATACTTCATGATAACCCTGTATTCATATTGTTGCTGTATTTTAAGTACCCCGAGATTTTCAAAAATTTTGTCCGTGTGAAATAGAGGCCCAAATCCCATCCGACCTGAAAAGGCTGCAGTGAGCTTCGCATGACAAATTTTGTCGGGCTCATTACCCGCAGTGGCCTCACCGATCTTCGCTTTTTAATACGATAGCATTATTATGCGCAGTAGGTGTGCGCAATAGACCACTTCAGCTCACTGTGCTTGCATCCCACTGAGCCGCGCGTATGCGGAGCGGTACTACGCAGTACTACGCACTTTTTCACATTCGCCCCCTCTTCGAAGGACCTGACGACCTTGACGTCGCTCTCGAAGTCGTCCTAGATGTCATCGTAAAGGTCGTCCCTGAGGTCGTCCTAGAGTTCATCCTAGACGTCGTCCTCTATGACGTTATCCTTGACGTCGCCCTAAACGTCGTCAATGAGGTCGTCCGTGGGTCGCCCTAGGTGTCGTTTTAGAGGGCTGTCCCAGATGTCGTCTTCGACGTCGTCCTTGAGGTCTTTCTAAGTTTCTAGAGGCTCTTGAGGTCGCCATAGAGATCTTCCTTGATGTCGTCCTCGACGTTGTCGAGGACGACGTTAAGAACGACGTCTAGGACGATCTCAAGGACGACCTCTGGGGTGATCTCCAAGGACGACAAGAATTTAGCGGGGAGTTTACCCGCTAAATTAAGCGGATAAATTGACGCCACGACCTATGCACCAATTCAGTTGCCCCGCTTCAATTGGTGGTGTGCAATGATAAATGCTTTCGCATTCACAAATATTCACTCCTGTGGTTTCTACAAATTTGCCTCGACCATCAATTTGCAGCCCTGTAATATTTGTTGAAGCATTTCTAACTTGAGATCCCTTTCATTTCGTCTCCTCTGCAGCTCGATCCAACATTCCGAAATTTTTTCGGCGTCCGCGCCGCAAGTTTCAATGGTCTTAATAATCTCGGACTTTCTTATCACCTTTGCCACTTTTACGTCCAATTCTTCAACCAAGAGCATTAACTTGGACTTCACTATTGCCGCAAAATTCATCATGGCCAATTTTCTAAACTTCCAAAAAAATATGACTGCTCCGTCACCCAGTCAGCGACTAAATCTGCTTTGACCTTCACGCTGCTAAGTGAAGAAAAATGCACCAAAGGCACTCACCGAGAGCCTCCGCGGATCCTTGCGTCGTCGATTCATGGCCGCTGCCACCAACAAAGGTCGTCATTTTTGGTTGAATTCACAGCTAGCTCAAAATAAAAACTTAAACCTTACTCACCCTCACGCTCACGGCCCGCATTTACCTTCAAGTCCTTACTCACGTACTCATGAACTCACCGAACTCACCGAACTCACGATGTCACGCCCCTCACCGAGCGCATGAACTCATCGAACTCACTCACTCAGAAAGAAGTAGTTCTCGCCCTCACCGTAGTCGCGGAGCTGGCGCTTGTGTTGCGCGCGGGTTGCGCGACTTTTGCAACTCTGCCACGGTCGCTGCTGTCAGAGCCGTATATAGAAAGAGTTTGGTCAATGGAAGGAGCGGGCAAAGCCAGGGCATGCACCAGACGCAGAAAGAGGGCTTCACATGCTCTCTTGGCCAACCAGAAGCTGAAAATAATCCCCTAGCAGTGGTCGACAACAGTTTTAATAAGCGCGTAAGAGTTAAATGTAATAACTCTTCATGGCAATAACTCTTCATGCGGCCTTGTATCGGCGCGCCTGCCGCGCGCCGATACAAGGGCGCATCATTGCGAGTTTTGTGAAGTATTCTTCACAGTGAGCACTATTCCTCTCAAGCATTCGCCCGCTCGGTGCACGTGGAGCGAAAGCTCGAGGTGCAGAACCCAGGGATCCTAAGTTCAATCCCCACCCCTGCCCGTTTCGATCTGGATGAGCATCGTACCGGCGTGCGGTCGTGTATCACTACTGCGTGGTGCACGTCAAAGACCCCAGGCTAGCGGTTGTACTGCACTGGCTCAATTGCTCGTTTACAGCTGGGAGACTCGTCGCTCGTCGAGGCAGACTAAGTTCTAGGCTGTCTAAACATACACACAACCCAATTTTGTTTCAAGCATTCGCGACAATGTTGTGCAAGTATGGAGTGAGCGTCTGCATCGCTGTTTATTCGTGTGTGAATTATAATTATTCCAGCACGCACCACCTTGGGTGTGTATTTTGTTTCTGCATAGCATATCGGTTTGCTCGGCAATTCGTTGTCGAGTAGAACCATTTAGGAAAGGTCTGTCTTTATACTTATCATCATTCACACAAAGTATTTCACCTAGAATCACTGCCTGGTCAATGTTGTTCTTTTTTTCTGGAAGAAGGAATGATAGAAGAACTTTGTGCTTACCATACTATTGTACATGAATTTTTTTTTATCACGTCTCTAGTTTTCTGTTGCACCGCACATGCCAATTAGAACTGAAACGTTCTAATCGATCGACTCTGTGCCTTGTCGAATGCTGTACCTTATGGATCCTGACATAATAATAATAATAATAATAATAATAATGTCTTTATTTTCAGTGCCCAGAAACAACCACAGTGGTCTTCTCTCTGGTGCACCAATACGACCCTAGAAACACGTTAGCATAATACCATCACAAAAAAGTTATCAGTAAATTGCAAGGCTATTCAACTGAAGGCGGTACAATGAAATAGATGTACAGAAATCTAGGTGAACAGGAGCGATGCTGTTATACAATGTCTGAATCCGAGAAAGCGGTGAAGTACAACATGGTGAACGAACGTCAAAGCATACGAGATGTCTGGTATTGCGAAAGTTAACATGAAAATTTACTTTGCTGAGCAGTGGTGGCGAGTCGATGACACCATTAACAACCTTATGCAAAAATACGAAGTCATGAATTGTTCTCCTGTCAGACAAAGGTGTAAGCGAAAATGACCTTAGTATGTATTCATAGTTATAATAGCAGCGCCTTTCAAAGTACCTATCGTAAACAATACGAATCAGTCTTTTCTGAACATGTTCAATGGTCATGGCTTGTGTTTTAGATATTGAGTTCCATATTACCGAAGCAAATTCCAGTCGTGACCTAACTAAAGATTTGTAAAGTTGTAACAAACAATAAGGCTTCCTGAAATTCTTCGTCAAACGTGATATGGTTCCCAGCACTCTCATTGAACTTCCAACCACAAAAGATACATGATTTCTAAAAGACAATGCACTATCAATGAACACTCCAAGATCTTTCACACAGAGTACACGTTCAATGGGCATGATATCGAGATGATAAGTAAAATTAAAAAGCACATGGCGTCGGCACAAAGATAGGACCTTTGTTTTAGCAGGATTAAGCAATAATAGATTTTGTTCACACCACTGAGAGATGCAAGACACATCACGCTGTAGGATATCACAGTCTACAGGAGAGTGAATCATTTTAAACAACTTGATATCATCCGCGAAAAGTAACAACTGGGAACTTTGGACACAAGATACTATATCATTTATAAAGATTAAAAACAAGAGAGGCCCCAGGATCGACCCCTGGGGAACACCTGACGTTGAAAAAGAATTATAGGAATAACTGTCAACAACCCGAACAGAATTCGGGCGAAGTGACAGGTAACTCTGGAACCACTCACATAACTTTGGAGATAGACCATATAAAAACAATTTATGCAAGAGCAATTTATGACTGACCTTATCAAAAGCTTTGGTCATATCAAAGTATATTGTGTCAACTTGCCCCCTATTTGAAACACATGGAGCGCAAAAATCTAGAAAAGTACACAAATTGGTCTGGACAGACCTACCACTGAGGAAACCATGCTGCAAAGGTGTTAATTTTTGACGGAAATAAAAGAGCATCCGGGTATGTACAACAATCTCGAAAACCTTGGAAAACCCACAGAGCAGAGAAACAGGACGATAATTCGTAACAACCGAGGCATCACCACTCTTTAAAATCGGAACAATAACTGATTTCTTCCAAAGTGATGGAAACACACCAGAACTCAGTGAAAGATTAAAAATGTGTTTTAAAATGGGAATAAACAAATCACCGCATCCTTTGATAATAAAACTCGGTATACCGTCAACACCACTCGAAAACTTCGGTTTCAATTTTCTTATCGCCTCCGCTATTTCGACATGATCCACTCGTACAGAATGCAAGAAGTCATGACAGCTTATCTTATCGTCGCCAGGCTGGAAGGACTGGTGGCAGCTAGAGTAACATTTGCTAAAATAGTCGGCGAAAATATTTGAAACCTCATCAGGCGATGAATGATAAGCAGGAGTGTTCACTACATCATCACGTAAACAGATACCTTGACTTATATCGCGGGTGTGGTGTTTTACAAACTGCCAGAACATTTTAGGTTGACGACTCAAGCTATTTTCTACGCTATCACGGTGAAGGCGTTTATCACGCTTGAACAATTTTTTTGCTAAAGCACGATATATACTAAATTTGGTGTACCAAAGTGTAGAACCAGTATTTTTAAAGAGTCTGTGAAAGTGTTCTTTTTTGCGCAGGTATACCTTAAGTTCTTTCGAAAACCAGTTAGGATATATAGAAATTTTGTTCGTGCGTTTAGGCACACAGCTATCGATAGCATCTTTAACAACCGAGGTAAGCGTCTCGCTAACGCGATCAACATCCGACATAGCAAGAACATTGCACCAGTCAAAATTTTCGATAAACCTATAGACACTCATATAATCACCTTTCGAAAAGCAATAATTAGATGGCATACATGATACTCGCGACCTGAAGGGAAGATAAAACTGGACAATAAAAGGTGGGTGAAAAACATCGATCTGTACAAGGGGATCGAAAGCAGTACTTAATTTTAAAATCGGTATATTCGAAAGTGCCAAATCAAGAACATTTCCTACGCTATTTTTTATCGTATTGTGTTGTTCGAGCCCACAGAAGTTAATAAAAGATAATAACGAAGATGCTTTGTTAGCTGTAATACTGTTGCTATTCACAGTTTGAAGTGCCCAGTCTACACCTGGTAGATTAAAGTCTCCATATATTTGAACACGATACTTATCGAAATTAATTTGTTTCCTAATTGTCTCAAAATGTTCAATAAAAACTGTCTGGTCTGAAAGAGGCGCAAAATAATACGTGCCAATGAGATAATTAAAACCATCACTTGCTTTAATCTCCACCCATACACATTCCGGATAAGATTCGAGGTCAAACCTTCTATGCGAGGCAACGGAGACTTCACATGCAATTAAAACACCACCGCCTAGCTTCTGCCCTGTACAGGCGTAGTCTCTGTCTCGGCGATATACATTGAATTTCGGAGTGAAGTAATTAGTATCAGGTATATTATTGCAGAGCCACGTTTCAGAAAGACAAAAAATATTATGAGGAGAACCTACCAAATTTGACATAAACTCGGCGGCCTTTGTACGTAGGCCTCTTACATTTTGATAGAAGACACTAACTTTGTGGGCCATTTCCAGTAACTACCTCGCTAACAGGATGAACACGTGAGCTGTCAAGTCGCCCAAAAAACTGATGAAAAATGCTGCCCTCTGGCCACACTTCAGGATTGTTGATAGCATTAAACACTGACTCGTCGCCGGACAGGTGGAAAGAAGAGTAGGAATCAAACTTTGCTATCATTTTTGAGCAGATGACTGGCTTTCCCTCTAAGAAAGGTTCGATTAGTGCCATCACATCGGCGACACTCGTGTCCGGAGCAAGCCTAGACACAAACAACGCTGAAGGGCGTTTGGACCGAGGGACAGCAGTCACCTTTTTTGTTTTAGCGGTTCCAGTTGAGGGCTTGGTCCGTCGTCTGGGTCCGACCACGGTGAAACCGTCATCGTCGATGATTTCGCTAGCAGCGTGCGCACCATTTCCAGAAAGTATTTCCGGGTTCGTATTCCCAGCAGGCCTCCGGGGTACTGCGTTGAAAGGCACACGCATTGAAGGAGGCCCAAGCGTTGAAATCGGCGCGGCCGGAGTCGACCCCGACGTTGACGCCACAGACGAATGTGCTGCAACGGAGGCGTACAGGGGCGGCGAGGATGACGGGAGTGGCATCCTTTCCAAGACGTTTTTCCGCAGCTGCTGTACCTCTGAACGAAGACTGTTGTTTTCGGCCCTGAGGCACATGACCTCGGCCTTGAGTACATCAAGCTTGGTCGACATGCTTTCGATGACACGTAGAAGACCTGCTGGGACGGAGTTCCCTTCCGGCGCGGTGAACTCAGGCTCGTCCAAAATCGTGATTGGTGTCAGATGCGTCCGGGTCCGGTTGCTCAGACATTGTGAGCTTGTGTTCTAACTTGGTGATATGTTGAATACAAATATTTACAAACTACATGTACAAAGTTGTGTTCTCTATTAAAATCAGTTATTAGTTTTTGATGAATGGTAATCGTTTGTCTTCAGCTTACTGGCGTAAGCGCAAGTTCTTTTACCTTCGATATTTAAATTACTTCACTTGTAACTTTTGACAGCCTAATTCAGATGTCCACGCTATATTTATTTAAAAAAAACGCGGTCATGCAACTTTTTAATTTTTACACAGTACTTACATCCATACCAGGTCATTATTGTCGGAGGTACATATTACAAAAATAAAACAATTTGTCACTTATAACAGGCGTGTGAATAAAATACTAACAGTGCATGAAGGAAGTGTAATAAGACTATTTCAAACATCATAAAATACAGTAAAGAAAATAGACTGCAGCACGACAATATTAAAGGGAAGCTGAAGAGGTCTTCGAATTCGAACGAACAGTAAAAGTTCGAATGTAGACACCTTAAAAATGATATGTCTTAAGTTTTATTTTGATCGTACTAGTAGGAGTGTCGTAATCACCAATTAAAATTTCGACGTAGACCCCCGCCCGTTGCGGCCCGCCGACGGTAGGAACGCGCTAGAGCGGAGATAAAAGCAAGCAAAGTGACGTCATCAACGGGGTCAGATGCAGCGTTGTACGGAACGGCGTTCCAAGGAACGGCGTTCCTGGAACGCGTTCCTTTTAGGAGGAACGAAGGAACGCCGCCGTTCCATTTTACATCGCTGGAACTGGAACGGGAACGCGTTACATTTTTTCTGGAACGGAAAGAGTAACGGCGTTCCTTTTTTCCGTCCAGTGGGGTAATTTTTATTTTATTTCGAACAGGGAAATTTTGAAAGTACAAAAACAATATCTTTACGAAGTACAGGATCTCGTTACCTTTTTTGGCTACTAATCTTATAGATTATTTTGTGTGGTCCTCGCTTGCTAACAGTTTCGGGTGCAGGACAGCTGGTGGACATTGATTCTTTTTTGAGTGCCCCAAACTGCGGTACAAAAAGGAAGGCTTTTAGTCGTAGGAAAATACAAAGAAAGAGGGTTGTTTCAAACTCAGCTACTTTCTCTGGTTCCACGAATCCTCATACACCCAGAAATCTAAGGCCGACTACAGCCACTTGTGAACTTTCATAACAAGACCTAGAGTTACAACAAGATCACAGACTGCCAGACATCGAACGCACCCTTGTATCCCGAACATTGGTCACTTAAAAGATACACAAAAAAATAACCTTTATTTCTTCTCTTGTGCCCCACCTTCAAAATGAACAACAAATCCAACCTTACAAAGAAGTATTTGTAGTTTTAAGACTGACCTTCCAAAAGCCCTACCCTCTCCTCGACTTGCTCGTCATGCGGACGGCAGCATCGAGAAGCAACTGTTGTTAAGTTCGAACAAGGGACTTTGTTCAATTGAAACGTGTGAGGTTGCTGTAAAACGCTCGTACAATGTTGGGTAAAAGTACATTCGGCTCGTCTGAATCGTCCACTACAAACATGAATATGGTTAAAAGCTGAGATTTTTAACTTGTATATATCACCAAATGAAAGCCTGCTTCCGCTTGTTTTCTTCTGTTGCCCTTCCATAACGACATACAAACTCGTATATTGACTACTAATGGGATAGATAAAAAAACTCTGCTTGATTTAACTAAATATAGTAATTAGCAAAATACAAATGTAACGTATATGTAACGATACGTTCCATTTTTTAAACTGTAACGGGAACGAGTTCCTTTTTCACAGATGTAACTTGTAACGGGAACGCGTTCCAAAAATCAGAAGGAACGAGGAACGAGCTTTCGTTCCTTTTATTGAGGAACGTGTACAACCCTGGTCAGAGGACCCTTGTTTGCCACTAAGCTGGCTAAGGGATGCCGTCAATGACGTCACGACGCTCTGGACCGATAAAGGGCGGAAGAGAAGATCGCCGCATGCCTGGCAGCAATCGCTGCGCGTATTTATCAAGATAAATGCGGTTTACGTTTACTTCCGCCCAAGGTAAGTGCAGTAACCGAATTCACGAGACAAAAAAGTTACGAAAAATTTCTCGTTTGTGCTTTTTTCATAAAATATTTAATCAAAATGTCACCCTTCTTCATAAACTAATTACTCCACCATTTTACATATCTGCTCGCATTGATCATAGCCATGAGGTTGTTATTCCAAATGTTAAAACTTCATTATTTAAATATTCTTTTATGCCACAAACATCTATAGACTGGAATCACCTTCCCACCTCGATTGCTAACATCACTGATATTGTGTTGTTTAAAATGCTATTATTAGTATGCGCACTTTATGGTTAATATTTTACAGCTCTCTCCCCTCTTCAACGTACTTACCTGGAGGGTATTTTAAATAAATAAATAAATAAATAACTCAGATGCTCTTGAAAAGTGCTTCAGCTTCCCTTTAAAGCATGTGCAATAACAAAGGAAAAAAACTTTCATCCGAAGTCTCAGTGACCACGTGCTGTTGAAGACAATTCCAAACACTAATCGATATGGGGAAAAAATGAGTTTTTAGACATTTCAGTTCTGCACCAAAGATTATTGTATTTTTAGCGGATGGTCCACTCTTGAGGAAAGGTATAATCATAATTATAAAAATAGTTATCCTTTATTATACTTGTTTGTTCTAAGTAAATATTTTTTAGAAGTTTATTCGAAGATCCGCGAATCTAATGGTTTTCATCCCAGTTGTTTCTTTAAATTTGGTTACGCTCGAGCGAAATTTATAATTATTTGTTACAAAACGAGTTCCTCTATTTTGTACGCGTTGTAGTTTTGATGTTAAATTTATGTAGTATAGGTCCTCCTACACTGGACATAAATACTCTAAGATTGGCCTAACATTGGTGACGTATAGCGGCTCTTTATTATCAGCCGGGGCCTTTTTAAAATTTCGTTTGACAAAACTTAAAACGCGGTTCGCCTTACTTGTTCTTGTATCCACGTGTTTAGACCAGGATAGATCGCCGCTAAAATAAACTCCTAAATACTTTACATCTGTAACTTCCTAGAGGACAACGCCATTCAGCTCGTTTCTCGATTGAAATTGCCTCTTTTCTTTGATGAATCTAACATAATTGCATTTATTGATATTGAAAAACATTTCCCATTTGTCGCACCAATACATTGCTTTTTGGAGGTCTGACTGAAGTAGAATAGAATCTTCTTGACTCTAAATAACACAATCTTCAGCACATAAACCTATGCTGCCTGTTCAATTTTGCGCTATATCGTTGATATATTTCAGATAGAGAAGTGGCCCATGTACGGATTCAGGGGGAGGGGGGGGGTGGACACCCGAGGTTACATCATCATAGCATAAGCGTAGACTTCAGGGAGGCATCGGGGCTCGCCCCCCCCCTGGTGAGATCCGAAAGGGGCAGAGCCCCCCCCCCCCCCCGGGCCAGGGCCATGATCCTTACCGATACGCTGTTTACGTGCCATGTAACGATCTTCTAGTAGTTGCATGTAAACAAAATAACACCCACGTTGCCTTTATTGACAAAATACATGGCAAATAGAATCCCAGCATGCTTCCGTAGGCTTCAATGTCCAGTCCTGGCGAAAAAGTAACGCGCAGAACCTCCCCCCCCCCCCCGGGAAATTGGAAAGTCTACGCCGCTGCATCATAGGGTATCTTTTGACCGTTAATGACTATACATTGTGTACGTACAACACTGATTCGTAGCCAGCTGAAGTGTTCTCAAAAATTGCACGTTTTAGTGCAATTTTGGGCTGGTGTCTTGAATTCTTGGAAGCTCTCTGGATGCATTTCTTGACTGAGGGAATTTTCTGCTCCATTGAATATATCTTTGGAGGTGATACCATTTCCATTATAAAAGCGGTTGTTCAACCTCTCACTTAAGTAATGTGAGCGGCTTAGTAATGCAAGTTTTTTGTTTCTTTTTTATTTCAGGAGTTTTGACATATTACGCTTCAGTTCAAGGAACATCGTTGGGAATGGACCCACGCCACAGATGCCCTACGGTTTACAAAGGACACCCCCGAGATTCTCTCAAACCGGTCGGTACATTACAGGGGAAGTAATTGGTCCCTCGCTTTCACCTTATATCTGAACAGTTCTTTCCGTCTTAAATTTAAAAACAATATTGTCTAACACTCAGTGGTTTCATCCAGAAACTAGCAGTGGCAGTAATGACATTGCTCCAATGTAATTACAGTAATTAAATTTTGGTAGTATTGAGTAATATAATTCATTAATTTTGTGTAGGTAATTTAGTAATGTAATAATTACTGTGGGCGGGAATTTGAATTAAACTCCGTCATTACTTTTTGGCCTTAGACATATTTTAGACACCTTGACAAATAAAAATAAACATTTTTTTTGTTATTTGTTTTTTGGAGTTCTGAGAAGAAAACGCCTTTTTAAGGACAAAAAGTTTAAAAAAAAATGATGCCGAAATTGTTGTTGTTGCTACACTGATTCTCGACGAAATGCGTTTGCTTTTAGCGCAATAGTTATGACTCAGCGAAAATTGGGAATTCCAACCTCGCAGCGGTCCGCATGCTGCTGAGTTCGGAGAACCTTGCTGCTCGACTGGCCGATGCCTGGCCAAATGCCATTGGCTGGCCTTCCGGTAGCCAGTAACTGCTAGTCACTGGCCGAGGACTTTAACCAACAAATGGGCCGGGCATTTTGGCCAGCCATCGGGCAGCCAGAAACTGACCAGAGTCCGGCCATGCGTTTTGTGCTGCCTTGGCAGTTTGTTCTCCCGGGCATCGGCGCTTTACGAAGCAGCCACCACACCATCCTCTCCCATCATTGGAAGCGTGCAAAGAAGACTCTTTCCCTTCTGTAAGAGAGAACGTGGACGTAACGGGCGAACGAACAGAGCGAAATAGCACGGCGTAAACCGCGCAACGCGCCGCTGCCTCAAGAGACCAGTGTACTTCAGTCCTGTCCAGTCCAAACCAAACCACGACCGTGCAAACGAAAGAGGCTGTATGCGCCAGGGCAGTAAATGATAACGTATTTAAACAATGTGTTGGAGAACTGACGGTCATGGAGGCCAAACATATTTTAAGTGGTTGGAAGCGTACAATAACTAGAATGCGATCATTCACACAAAATAATATTCTACTGTTAAAAAAAGTAAGAACTGGATATTGATACGAGAGGAAAGGCTGCAGAGACAGAATATTTGTTCCCAAAAGCATTACGAAGCCTCTTTCTTGAAGGGGTTCCTAGCATAAGTTTTGCCATGGCCCTTTGTCAGCCCAAGTTACGAACTAACCAGGAATTCAGGATGCAAAGATTGACACAGTAAAGCAAGAGGTCATCGTTGGCTGCGTAAAGGTGCCATAGAAATAGAAATGCTTTAGTAGAGACTAGGGCTCGAGCATGTTCTACTCCTGTACACTACGAACAAACTCAGCATTCTCTTCATTACTCATAAACCTGGATATACAATTCAAGCAATGGTCAGGTAAATTTAAGTAAGCGCAGGATGAGCGTGCACAAAAGTTTCTACGGGAAAAAGATATTTTGAAAGTAATATCATTACTTTTCTAAGGTAATTTGTACTTGTAATTCATTACGTTTAGGCCGCGGTAATTTGTAGTGTAATTCATTTCCAATTCAGTAGTTTTAGGTGTAGTAACTATTAATGTAATATATTACAAAATTAATTTCACCAGATCCGTCAAGACCTGCAAGTCGGTCTTACCGAAAAATCCCGTAGCACGCAAAACACGTTCTAGATCTGCGGATGTGTGTGGGGCGTCCTGACGTCCTATGTAAAGTCCGATACATGACTAGCGTAGGAGAAGGGCGGGGCGATTGGGGAAGTTTGGGGGATGACTAGCGCAGGAGAAGGGCGGGAGAAGTGGGAAAGTGTTGGGGGGGGGGGAGGGGGATTGCGAGAACGTATTTTACGTTACGTTAAAAGTGTTCCCCTCCTGTAATAGTGGCTAAAAAGACGGCCTCATTCACGACCAGTGATTTCCCTACATCGCCCCCTAGGGGCGTACACCCCCCCCCCCCTTGTTTTTCTGAAGGCACCCCCTTGATTAGCAACGACTCCTCTATTCTCAATTCTACCACCCTAACCCTCCCCTCTCCCCTAAAAATTGAGACACCCCCTAATTTCAATTACTGGGAAGCCCCTGGTCACAACTCAACGAGCGATCCATTTATCTATTCGTCAATTTCCAGCATACGTGCTTAGGTGACTCCATATAAATGCGCGATCGTGGCTGTTATTGTCTGCAAGCTGCTTTAATGCGCCCAAAGGTGAAAGACGTTTACACGCCGAATTAGAGCGCAGCTCTTGAGGAGGAGGGGAGAGTACGGAGAAGAGGGTATGCCCCTCCTTCTCATCCGTACCCTCTCCTCCTCCCCTCCTCCTCTGTTCCTCCTGTTCCCCTCCTTTCCTGCTCCAACTACTCCTCTCTTGAAGTAGTTCCATTTTGCGATATGCCGTGCTAAACAATCTGTGAAAGATATATATATGAGTTGTGATATTCTCGTCACCGATTGTCCGGAGAAAGGAACTATAGTTCTCACATCTGGAAGCTCCACACTGTCTAAGTTCTGCCGGTGCCAGGAAAAGGACAGCAGGAGCAAGGCGGGAGACCGAGACAGCGAGTCAACACTTTGACGAGGCACGTGATACTCTCGATGTCATTCTACTTGCTCTCGGCTCTGTCGAAGGCTGTTCGGCGTTTTTGATTTCCTCAGGATTATTCTTGAGCGTGCTCCCCGACGTGGCACAGCAGAACAGCGAGTTCACATCCCCCGGGGTCCATGGGATGTTTTCCTGCATGACTGGTATGAAGTTCTTTGTCTTGCACGAAATATTTGGTTGTCGACCTTGGCCGCACACAGTTTAGCAACTTCGTCTGACGTGCCACAGAGCTCGATGGGTACAGCACAGACCCGTACCCATGTAGATGGCCACTTGGATAACGAGTACACCACGTTTTCATACGTGCCTCCCTGTGATATATAAATGGTGATATCACTTGCCTGCACAACAGGTAGCTGGCGACTCCTTCCTCCACCTTCTCGCCCTCCTCCCTCCTCCCTCCTCCTCCTCCCCTCCTCCCGCACTCCCCGTGCGTTGCATTATGGGAAACGTTTTCATAATGTAACGCGCATTGCATAATGCACAGAGCGTTGCATTATGTGACGTTTCGCATGATGTGACGTTTCCCATAATGCAACGCGCGTTGCATTATCGGAAACGTCACATTATGCGAAACGTCCCGACGGTTAGGCCGACGGCGACGGGGACGGCGACGCCGCTCTGCCGGAAACTCTAAAACACTGGTGAACAAATGCAGAACTTTTTAGAACGGCAGCTTTCAGGCGCCCGTTTCCAGCCTGAGCGGGTCGCCGTCGGCGTAACCACGCGTTGCATTATGGGAAGTTTCTCTAATGACGTCACGTGGGACGTCACGCGTGACGTCACGAGGGAGGAGGAGGAGGGAATTTTTTTCGCTAAATCTAGCGGAAAATCCCCTCTAATTTAGCGGAAAATTTCCCCGCTAAATTTAGCGGAAAAATTTCCCGCTAAGTTTAGCAGAAAATTTCCCCGCTAAATTTAGCGAAAAATTTCCCTAAATTAGCGAAAAAATTCCGCTAAAATTAGCGGAGAAATTTTTCCTCTAAATTTAACGGGGAATTTTTTCCATTAAATCTTTTGGGAGGAAAAATTCCCCGCTAAATTTAACAGGGAATTGTCTTCCGCTGTATCTAGCAGGACATGCAGCGAAAATTTCCCGCTAAATGGGAGGGGAGCAGTAGAGGAGGAGGGGCAAACCCTCCCTCCGTACTCTCCCTCCTCCTCCTCAAAAGCTGCGCTCTAGTTTGACGTTACAGGGAGTTGTAAACGTCTTTCATTTCAGAGCGCAGCTCTTAGGCGCCCATTTCCGGCTTGAGCGGTGTCGTCGTCCGCCGTCCGCGTGACCGCGCAGTGCATTATGGGACATTTTCCATGATGCAACGCGCGGGGAGGAGGGAGGGGTAGGGGGATAACATAAATGTCCCATAATGCACTGCGCGGAACCCTCGTGACGTCACACGTGACGTCACGATGAGTCCCGCGTGGTGCATTAGCGGGACATTTTCCATAATGCACCGCGCGGGGAGGAGGAAAGAGAGAGGACGAGGGGAGGGGGAGGAGGATGAGGGGGAGAAGGGGAAGAGAAGGAGAGGGGAGGAGGAGGAATGAGGAGGAGGAGGAGGGGGAGGAGCTTGAAGGATGAGGGGAGGAGGACGAAGACGGGCAGGAGGAGGACGATGAGGAGGAAAAGGAGGGAGGAGGGGAGGATGAGGAGGAGGGGTATATCCTCCCTCGGTACCCTTCCTTCCTCCTCCTCAAGAGCTGCGCTCGAATTCGGCGTTACAGGGCGTTGTAAACGCTCTTTCATTAAAAAATATATCTCTTTTCAGGGGGAGCCTGAACTGGAAGGTTGCATCTACTATTGCCAAAGAATTGAAGACACCGACGATTGGTATTTTGGGATGTTTCACGACGGCTCTCCGTGCAGCGTAAGTCTTTAAATCTTTAAAATGATGTACCATTTCTCATCCCCCCCCTCCCCTTCCCTGAGAACTCCCGGTCGTTATATTAAAACAGTGTATTAGAAATGGAAATTGATCGCAGGATATATCGGGTACGGGAGAGGTACCGGGTAGTAAGTGGGTAGATGGTACTGGAAAAGAGACAATTAATTGTTGTACTTGTGAACAGCTCCATATAAAGAAGCACGACATTATATGGTCCCGAAACACAGTCCTACGGATTACGAGATATGATTATTTTAAATTAAAACTGGAAATTTAATGAACGAGGCTGAAAAACCAACACTCACTCTGCACTATATTTCAGCTATATTTCCAGATATAGTAAAAACTCATGTAAATAGAAAGTTACTTGCACTGAAGTATTGTTTTATTGTTCTTCGCTAACGCTTCTTCTCGCGTGGAAGTTTTACAGCGCAGCTCTTTAGGCGCCCGTTTCCGTGCGGCGTCGCGCGTTGCCGTCGGCGTAACCGGGCGCGTTGCATTCTGAGACGTCACAGACCTATACACCAATTCAGTTCCCCGCTAAATTTAGCGAAGAAACTGAATCGGTGTGTTGGTCTGTTACGTTCCATAATGCAACACTGCGCATTCAGTTTCCCCGCTAAATTTAGCGTCAAAACTGACGTCACATTACTTCAACACCAATTCAGTTTCCCCGCTAAATTTAGCGGGGAATTGAATTGGTGTTGAGGTCATGTGAAGTCAATTTTCCCGCGAAATCCAGCGGAGAAACTCAATTTGTTCAAAGGTGACGTGACACGAAGTCATGTGACATCATTTTCCCCGCTAAATTTAGTGGGGAAACTAAATTGGTGTCAAGGTCACATGGCGTCAATTTTCCAGCTAAATTTAGCGGGAAAACTGTGGGAGGAGGGGGAGGAGTATGGACAGAGGAGGAGGAGGGTACGAAGGAGAAAGAGGAGACGGAAGAAAAAGAGGGTGCAGAACCAGTATGTGAGGAGAGTGATCTATATTGGTACATATATATATATTTCTTTCTCAAATTGTTTAGCACGGTATATCGAAGAATCAGAATACCTCGAAGAGCTGCGCTCTAATTTCGCATTACGCATTACAGAGATTTGTAATAAACGTCTTTCATTTTTTCATTTATCGGAGTTAGTTTTCGCACATGCTGAAAAATAGAACTTAGCCGCGTTAACTGGGCCGGCTTGCTAGAACGAGTCTTAGCTAAAACTTTATGAAATAAAGCACTGCGAAGGTTGGCGCTTCATGCAGTGATTTATTGATGTTGGGACACTAATTCACCGAACATTGCCAAACGGACACCTAGAGCAACACACATAATACCAGTCTTGTCAACTCCATCAACGTTAATATTTCTCAAATATCTTATAACATGAGATACACTGACCACATCCTTGTATTTTACATTTCAGTACGCTGAGAAAACGGGGAAATGCAAGCGTGGATACTGCATCATCAGACACGTTGTTAAACAAAACAAAAGAAAACATCGTGATTCTGTGCAAAAAAAGAAGTCTTTGTAAATAAAAATAAACTGGGGGTGTAAAGGCCCGTTCACATGCACACCTGCAAGTTCTTATGTGTTGTTCTCTATTTTCTAGGTTTTGCGAAGAAAGCCTTCACTTATGAGGAGACAAGACAATTGTTTGCGCACTGTTATCTTGTTTATTTGCAGTTCTCAAGTGTTTTAAGTTTCGAGGCTAGATTTCAGTTAATCTGGACGCAAAAATAAAAAGAAAATTTAAAAAAAACAACTTTATTTATTAACATGATAATCAGAATCAAGCTTGTCCGACATGTACACTTTGAGAGTAGTGACTGCCGCATGGCCATATCAGAACTTGTCAAGAAGACATTTCTGCAAAAAAAGATTAAACAACAAAGTAAAATAACTTCAAACACTTCAGGTGTAGATCTGTCTTGCCTATCTTTTCACTATTTATTACCTGTTTTGTGTTTATTTCCGTATGCATACACGTATGGTAATCTGTGTAAAATTGGGAGTATTGCAATACTTTGTTACTCGCAGCCCTTTCAATCATGATAACAAATATTTCATGGGACTAATCTGTGGGAGATGGTCGGTTACAACTTGCAAGAAGTCCTAAGTTATTTTCACACACATACAATTTTAACGACTTAAATCCAGAAGTTATCATCCTGCGGAAATAATTATTTGAGGTTTTGCATTTTGTCAGCATATTTTGTATATAGATAATTTCGAAACAAATGTCAATTTATGTGCTCTCTAGATAAAAAATGTAAGTCGTATTGCTGGGCATGAAGTTTCGGCTTCAATATCAATGTCACTTGCTTTTATGTCTGTTTCAAACTACACAACACGCAGTTCTGAAGTATTCTAACAATACAATTTCACGCGTATTATTTAAAGATGGACTCCACGACTATATTATATTTTCTTTTTCTGAACCGAAAATAATTGTTCAATTGGACGCTCGAACCGAAAGGCTGCCTCCTTCGAGATAACGCCCCTGGCCGTGGCGAACATCAGGTCACAAAATAACGCGATGATTAGCCAGATAATGACCTAAAACGTACTGATTAACTTTTTATGTGCTTTTTAATTGTGACCCGCCCACTCTAATCGGGGTCTAGGCCGCGAAAACATGCTATGCAATATAATAAATTTGAGAAAAACTTTTTTCTCCACGCTACCCAACAAATACTTTAGACTCCTTAGACCCCGCGGAACGGACAACTAGGAGCGAAGAAAATATCGTCGCATAAAAATGTAACCCGTGTTGCTGGGCATGTATTTCACTATAAATGAAGTTTCAGGTTGCAGAATGCTGAAGAACAAATAACGAAGGAGAAGAGCGACCGTAAAACGCTGAGCCCTGCGTAAGCTCTCCGTTACCCTACACAACACGCAGTTTTTAAAACTTGATTTTAATGCGAAGAGACTTAGTCTGACACGCGTTCCTGCGAGCTCGTGGCGCAGAGATAGCCCGGCTGCTTCCATATCGACCTCGCTACGCTAGCACTCGCCCCTGGCTCACTGAACAGCCGACGGAGGAAAATTTAGTTTTCCGAAATATAACTATACTTATCTGCCGTACTTTAACCACTGGCTCAGATTGCTCTCTTTAAATGTGCGGGTTAAAATTTATATTTAAAATAGCGGACTAGTGCATATAGTGTAGGTATCTCACTAATGATCGCTATACACTACAGCGCCTTCGCGTAGGGCGCGGCACGTGGCGTCATCCCGACGGAATTAAGTTTTCACTTAAAATGCCTTTTCTTTTTAATTATTTTCAACCTACTAAAAACACCTTATTCGTAGCTTTTTAGAACAACCAAATCCCCCCCCCCCCCCCCAATCCGCGGTAAACCAAACATCTTGTTCAATCTGCTTCGCTAGAATAAATTGGCTTAATTTGATGTTGTATGAAAACAAAAATACACCTGAGAGAAAACTCAACCACTCAAAATTCTGGTGACAAAAACCCAAAGAATGGAAATACTGGTGCACATGCTTATATATGAATGCCTAAAACACTCGAAATAACTACAGGGCACATCTTATAGACTTACAACAACGGTCGTTGTCTTTTGCCTTAAAATGGCCGCTTTTTCTTTATCTTGAACTGTAGCATCCTGAGAAGACAAAAAAAAAACTAATTTCAAACAAGTTGTATTTTTATGTTCGCATTATTGGACGCGCTTTCCCGCCCTAAAGTTTCTGGCTTCTGTTATCTTGCGAAGCACGACTATTGTCAAATCATTTTGATATCAAGAAAGGGGCATAGCAAATTAATGACGAGGTTCCAGTGACATTTAGACCACAAAAAGAGACTTCTTGGACACAGAGAACACCAAACCTCACGATACGTTTTCCAACAAACATCGCAATAAGAAAAGTTGTTGGACTCTGCTTTTTTAAGTTTTCGGGAATCCCCAGCTGAGCAAGCGGCGTCAAGCATTCAAGGTGTGACGTTCTCCAGGAAAAGCACCGCACCAACTCACCACAGTTACACAAAATATTAATGTGTGTATTGGAGAAAAAAACAGTAACCGATTGGAAAAGACATAAAAACCAATGCTTGAAAACAAAAATAAAAAACAATGACCCGAAAAATATTTCCAGTGTAGCATTTAGTCGTCATAATTTCGTCACGAGTTCGCTGTTTATTGTTACTGGCTTTGTCTGGCCGACAGCTACGATCAAAGCCCACTCGACGCCACACACGGTCACCACAATTAAAAGGGCTCGATCGTACACCCGATGCTTACATCCTTCTGCGCATTTATTAATCTTGCGCGTGGTCTTAGAATACTAAATGAGTGGAATGCAAAATAGCAAACAAATTTAGAATTATTTTTAACTAAAAGGTATTAGTCAAACAACAAGATGCGTTCATGAACTTGTGCGTTGATCACAGGCGCCGTTTGCAACGCAACATTTTCTTCTTTTTTTATCTTCAGCGTTCACAAAGTACGAACACGTTGAAACAATACAAGCAAGTTCGTTTGTGATCCCTGGAAGATTGGCGTGTACGAAAGGAACGTATCTGCCATCTTTTATGTCTTCGGTACTAGAATTCATGGAGGTAGGAAGCGTCTAGAGGCGACATGAGGCCACCAGGGGTGAAGCCAGAAGTGTGGAGCAACACGCCCCAACGATGACCCAAGCCAAGAGACGCTATTGGACGATAAGAGAGAGCTCTCCTTATCGTCCGAGAGCGTCTCTTGCTTTTGGTCGTCGTTGTGGACGTATCCTCTCACTTCTGGCTTCAATTCAATGGCGTCATTTCGCCTCCAGAAGCTTCCTACCTCCATGTTACAACTCATTACTATAGTGGTATTATAGTAGACGTAGTTGAGCTTGCGAGAACGCTGACAATTTGCTGACCGCTTTCCCAACCTAATGATGCCCACAAAGGATGCTTTTGACCAAACCTGTGATTGCTGAGACCTAATCGTACAGTTTTGTGTTACAGCTGCATGTTCATAGTGTTAAAAATGTCCTAAAGTTTTTCGATTTTTGAAAGAAAATGAACTACCTGGACTCAATTTCAGTTTCTTTAGTTCACTCCCTTGTTTTGCACTCACTTCGATACGAACTATACGTTTGTCCCACACGCGGGTGAGCAGATCTTGTTTCCAATTCTTCCCAGACACGAGGTACTCGCCAGACATTTCTCCTTTGGACACAACCCAATTTGTGTATCCACGTTTTAAAGCACGACGCCCCGACTGGTTGTTCCCTTCACGCGGGCGCGTGCGGCATGAGCGCGAATGTATCGCTGACATGCTTGCGATTTCACGTGTTTGCTCACACGAGCACAAAACACGGCGGCAACGAGATACTTGGTTTCGTCAACTTCTGAGTTACGTTGACAAACCTATAGACCTCAGCTTCCGCAGTGCCAAAGTCCGGCACTGCGGCGTAAGCATGTGGCTTCCTCTTCTATTCGGATGTGCTCATGCGAGTAGTCTTACAGTGCCGTGGAAACTATGCGCTAGCCTTAATAACGTAAAGGTAGGTAGTCACGCATCTCAAAGCCCTTCAAATAGATTTGATGACTACTTCGATTCAAACCCAAAGACCTTATACCACCGCAAGATTCCTTTATTGCCGGAACGACGGAAAATGTCATAAAAAGTGGTGAAGAGCATTTTGATAAAATAACTTTTGCAAATATATTTAATAAGATTTTGAATTCGTGTAAAAACCTGCACAAACTTGAGCACAGGCCTTATGATAGAGCAATTACAAGGTACAATCCTCAGCAAACAAAAATGGTATAATTTAAAGCAAAAGGAAGGAAGATTGCGGATAAGTCATGCAATTAACGCTCCATACCGGACCGGTCTTTTTTTTCAAGTTTCTTTTTTCTTAAGTTACACCTTAATAGTGTTAAGGTTGAATGTAGGAGGGGGTACTCCGGCCCTTCGGCACTGTCTTGCGAATAGTTCAGGGAGAAATCGCTTACAACGTTCTTGTGAAAACGTGTTATTTCATCCTGGATAGTAATTTTCTCGGTTCTTTTCCTTTTTTCCTGGCCAAGTCCTGGAAAGAAAGCAACACTCTCAACGTACTTATAAACAAACCTTTTCAGCCGCCTACTTTTCTGTACAGATATGGTGAAATTTTAAACTTGAAAGCCATATTTTAACTTGGGATGCGATAACTAAACCCTAAACCCAGCAGTACCCTTCCTTATACCGCATTAATTTATCGTTAAAACTACCTATAGCCGAGATAAAATGGAAAATAATTTATCTTTCCCTGAACACAATAATATCGAACTAAATTTCTGCTATTCGATTCATTTGTTTACACGTTCTTAGAAGGACAGAAAGGGGAGAAAAACCCAGACCTGAAAATTAAGATTTTGTTTTAAAAAATGTTCGTTTATAACTTAATGAGCGTAGAAATTTCGGTCAGTAAAACAATCCAAGAAAATACTTCACCTTCTCTCTGACCCCTTCATGAAGAATCCGTGCCACCTGAAATAATTGCAATAGTTGGTGTAATTTACCTTTACCAGCATCTAGCTTACAACTGCTATTGTAATTAAAAAAATATAAAAATTCAGATCCAATCAATGTTTTTAAAGGGGTATTCCTACGGGGAGCTTTCTCGGATAGGGACGTCCGTGACGTCAGCGGTTGGCGGAATTAACGGGTTCTCCTCCTCGGCTGTACGTACATTCACACGGACGGTAGATGCCCGAGAGGCAACTCAGCGTTTGCAGAGCCTTTAGCGGTCACACTGTCAACAACAAGGCTCGGGGCGCACTGACGAGAATAGAAAAAAATGGAGGCCTTCATGAAACGGCGGTACGCAAATACGGCAGCACAACTGTTAGATATAAAACAAGACAAATTGCTTCCTGCTAAAAAAAAGAAATCCAAATAAAAAAGTGGATGGAACAAAACAAAAAAACGTGGAATACAAAATTAGTTGTATGAGACGACATTGAGGACGTAACGGAAGCGTTCAACCAGCCGACAGCCTGTTCAAGTCTCAATATTGGCGATCCCGATGCCACCGTCGGTACTCTGCAGAGCAGCATTTGTAAAGTTGCCAGACACGCGCACAAAATGACGCGAATTGCGAAGAGGTCGCACGCAAGCCGGGGGACTCTTTGCGCAGCCCGAGCAGAAAATCCCTCCTCCTCGTGGATGGCTACGTCAGCGCGCCTCCGCACAAAGGATTGACGTAGTGACCACGTGATGCGCATCCCGGTAGACAAAGGGAGGGATTTCTTCCCCGTGTGGACACCCCTTCAAGATTGCAGCGAATTGCTCTCCCGACTGCTTTAAGGGAAAATGGAGCTTCGGATTTCTTAGAGCGCACCTTGCACTTCCTTGTTTCCATTCTAGTATTAATGTATATCATTTGTTATTTAATGGTTCAAATGAGCTTCCTGTCAATACTGCGAACGATCTTTAGAAATTCGGCTGCTACATAATTAAAATTCTTTATTTATCTCGATCCAAATGTCGGTATACGGAGAGCAAGTTCATCTGCTTCTTTTGCATTGGTTGTGTTTATGTCACAACGCCGAACTCTAATTGGCTATGATTAAAGGATAGTGGGTAGGCCACAAGGCAGCGTTTTTTTTATGTGTACCCACTATGATTCAATCAGAACCAATCAGAGCTCGGCGTTCTGACATCAACACACTCCTGCAAAAGAAGCAGACGAACTTGCGCTCCGTACACCTCTAAAAGCCCGTGCGTCTACTTTCCACACAACACTCAGACAGCCAATCAGCGCAACTTACGGAGGCAGCTCAGTGAATGACGATGCCGAAACATATGTTTAGACAAAAGAAACGTACTCTCTAAGTTGTGACATCAAGCAACGCAAAACGTCACTCTTGCATTGCTTAATGTATCAACTCAGACTGCGTTTTTTGGTCTAAACATGTTTTGGCATTTTCTTTCGCTTAGTTGTCTCCGTTATTTGCTCTGATTAGCTCTCCGAGTGTTGTGCGGAAAAGTAGACGCACTGGATTTTTTTAGAGTGTATACACAAAATCTGTTTCGGTGGCATTCTCCTAAATTTGTTGTAAACATTACCAGCTTTTTTTTCTTTGGTTATAGTGTGTTGTCATATTCCAAACTCTGTCCTTTTTTTATGTGGTGGTGGGCCACTCTTGAATTTCTTTGTTTCTTCCCCAAATCTGTTCAAGCGCGTTCGCCGAACGCTGAATGCCGTAACGCCAACGTTCGCATTCGTGTTTAAACAATTCGTGGTAGAGATGAAGCTTGCTATACTTCGTTTCACCTTATCTTGTACCGCAGCGAAGGCTAGAAGCGCGAGCTCATAGCGTTGGCAGCTGCCCTTGGTGCACGAGAGCGTATGCCGCCAAGATGTGCTTTAGAGCAAGGAGCTCGCGCTTGTAGCCTTTCCTGCGGTACAACACAAGCTGAAACAGAGTATAGCTAGCGTCTGCACACAAATTGGCGCGTTGATAGACCATCGAGCTCAAAATCAGGGGGCGTGTAGACTCGATTCCCGTTGCGTGTGGGTTTAGAATTTTGTCCTTTTTTCTCAATTTACCCTCGCTTGTAGTTTGTTCTCTAAAGTACGTGTTACACAGTTCGTAACGGTTTCCGCGGTGTTCCGTCCGTATTAACATGTCAGATAATGTACAACTCTGAGCATCGCAGGCATCTTAACTCTCAGTTTTATACGAAACGACGCCGCATTTATCACTTTTATTCACCCAAAATTAAGCCACTCTTTCAGTTTTATGGCTTTAAAATGATAAAAATCGAGCGTTTCCATGACTCACAAATTTCACCTCCTCTTCAGTAAATCCCACTTGCTTTCGGCATATTAGCACTGACGACAAAGAGAAAAAAGCAAACAAAAAATGCATAACGTACAAATACCTTAATATAACTTCATTCTCAAATTGCTTGGCATCAATCGAGCATTTTTTTCTGGAATCTACGAATAAACTCTGACAAAAGACCCCTGTAACCAGATGTCAATATTTTGTCCTCACAGTAACTTAATCAATGTACTTGAATTATGGTCGATGGTTTTATAGGAACTAACGAATCCAGGTTGAAATGATTGGAGCGCTCAAAAACGAAAAATTAGGTTAAGAACTAAAAAACAAACGCCGGGTTATTTACCAGCTCTGATGAACTTTAGGAAAAGTGTAGTCGTTGACGTCCATGCCAGCACCTTCATAAAAAAAGAAAAAAGAAGAAACCTTTGGATTACTCTTTACGCAGAGCATTTTCATGCAAAGTTGCGCAGTCAAGATACTGTTTCGTAACATGTGCGAGTACATCAAATAAAATAAAGTGAACATCGTCAAAGCAAGCATGAGTCTTCAAGTATGAGATATCGATATAGGTCGTGGATTTATAGTTTTTAATGACGTGAACTTCAGTGATATTTTTAAAGAAAATCGAAGAAGCAAAGGCTCAGACTAGGCAATATGAACTTCTTATGCGAAAGTGCTCTGTATAGCAAGTAGGGGAGGGAACGAAGGCATATTCTACGACTTACTCTACGACTTATTCTACGACTTATTCTGCGACTACTCCCAAAAAATAGTTTCAAAACACAAATACTTTGTGGTCGCAACTTATAATAACAATACGTTGCTAAACATCTTACTAATAGTACCGAATTATAGGAAAAGGCATTAAGTTCTTTTTGAGTCCAGGGATTATTACCTGGCCGAACCAGAATACCTAGAGAGAAATGCTGCTCTCTGAATGTGAGATTCTTCAATTGCGTAGACTTTAAAATTAGATAAAATGAACGCAGTACTTTTGTTTTGTTAGGTGTAACACCTCAGGAGACATTTCCCACCGCCTCCTGTTTAGGAGCCACTGTATGGTATGAACTTAAATAGCAGCACAGTGATCCAAATATCTACTAAAGGGCAACTTAATAACCGGAGACACAGAAACACAACAAAACAAACGTATACAACACCGTCTCGGTGTTGTGTACGTCCCGTTTGTTTCCGTGCCTTCGCTTATTATGTCGCCTAACGTTCACCAACTCACCTGCAACCTCAATCTTCTTTTATCAACTAATGGCATCGATCTTTCTGAGCTGTCATTTTAGCACAAAGAATGCAATTTAGTGTTAATGCAATATTTCAAAATAAAATGTGTTTATAAAACGTATATGCTGGTGAACGCTATGCCAAGCGAAAAGTAATCGTTTTGAACAGATTTTGAACGACTAGATATATTTATATACCATAACATGAAGAATGCGGAGTACAAAAACAGTATCGTATGGTTTTATTTACCTACAATCGTTTTAGCTCTTATTTCATAATCGAAAATAAAGGTGGGGTACCGGTGGTTGGGTGGCGAGGTTTCACACCTGTGCAGTTTTGGTCCTCTTGACAAGGTACGGCCCGCCATGTCGCGCAGCCGTACATAGTCGAAGGCGAGATTGGTCAGTTTACACTACTGGCCGCGTTGGCGCTAGAGGTCATGTACGCTCAGAGTGTACGCTTTACAAAAAATCCCAGAAGGCCCGCGCGCGCCGCGCGACGAATTACGGAAGTCCTTACTACGCCACTTCCATCGTCTTTCCTTTCGCTACCACGCAGCAGGCGCAAATTTCAGGGCAACAACGTTCGAGTAGCCGAGTCGTACCGTCGGACGAGCTCACGGAAATGGGGGAGAGGGTATCGCGTTGGCTCGCTTGCGAGGCTGCCCCTTTCTCATCCTCTCCTTTGTACCGGCTCCGTCGTCTACTCACCAACGCTTTGTCGAACCTAGTCGAATCAGTGACTTTAGTCAACCCTGTCACCGTTGCGGTGCAGAATTCGCAACTTTCAGCGATGGTGGTACCGCGTTCTGAGAATCGCGCACCCTAGCTCCTGGATGATTGGCCTCATAATAAATGGGCTTGCCTACACCTTCCTGGCGTAAAAAAATAACGTAAGGCTCTAATACTGCTCATGCATAGTAAAGCTAGGATTACTTACGCGTCGCAGACCACAGCCTCGTACCGCTGTTCTGCGACGATCATCCAGATGACAGCCATTTTTCGATAGGCACCACTGCGCCCCCTATAGGTCGTGAAATTTGCGAATACGGTTCGGTGACACTGTACGACGTGAAGGAAGTTACGGCGCATTACGTATTCAAATAAGTGAACAGCTTCGCCTGTCGCGATGCATTTACGCCGCCACAGGTAGCATTTTGGTTGTAGGTTCAGAATTACAACCATGACTGCTGACGGTATACCTGCCGCGATTCACGCGCAGTCGCGGAGACGAAACGAGAAAGCGCGTGACCTCTACCGAGGGTTCCAAAATCCCCCGCCGTCGTGGCGTGGAAATGCTGTATTTAGGAACAAAGAGTTGTTTTCTTACCTTTTACTTGACGTGATGCACTCGGTTTTGTTTCAGAGGCATCGGGGGGAGAGGCTCGACGGGTTCTACACAAACTTATAAATGTGTGTCATCATTTCTTCGATCTTCTTGTTGGTCTCGTCTGCAGCATTACAGACGGAAAAGGAAAGTTCGGCAAGTAAATTGAACTTGCAATGAATGCCGACCCTCGCGGTCATTCGCCCGATCGAATGCGCGCCACTTTGACTAAACGTCAATGAACGCAGGAGCACACAAGACATATATTTTACAATAGTTCACATTATTTTGAGGAGTTATGCGCGAAATAATTGTACAAAAGCGAGTAAAAGCACTCTTAGTGCGTCATGCATTTTCTACGGCCCTCGGCGTCTCCAAAGTCGAACGCGCATCGTCGGCTCGTGGTTTGTTGTTTCCACACTGATCAAACTTCAGTTACTGTCTTTTTCACCATCATAATTAACTAAAAATAAACAGCTTTAATGTAGAATTAGGACGGTACATACAGTCATACTTTTTATTTCGCTTTGAGGGGAAAAAAAACGAGTATTAAGACCGTTTAGAATTTAATTGTGATACACTAACGTCTCTGGGGCTTACCGTTCGTTCCCTGGGGCTCCCGAACCAATGCGCCGCGCAAGTTTGTCTGCTTCTGCACAGGGGTTGCGATGATGTCAGAATGCCGAGCTCTTATTGGCTGATTGAAAAACAAAATAGGGGGTAGGACCCCAAGGCATATAGCATTGAGGTCTACCCATTATCCAAGGCCAATCAGAGCTCGGCGTCGTTCTGACGTCACCGCAACTCCTGCGCAAGAAGTCAGACGACGTGCTCTCTGCATAAGGATGTGAATACCGTAAAAAGCCCCATTGCGGCCATCTTGGTTTTTATGGCTGTACCCCAGCACGATGGATGTAACGGAACGCTAGGCGTCATAACAGCAATGACGAGCAATTACATTCGACGCAGAGCAACTACGTCTAACCAGAAACTACATCCATACAGCAGCTACATCCATACACATGACAACACATCCAACGAGACAGGATATCTATCGTGCCAATTGCATCCATCGATGGATGTAATGGCTCGGTGGATATACTGGCTCGATGGATGTGTTAACACGTAATCGTCACGCAGCCCAGTTCTTCCTACGGCAAAATAATCAGAGAGCTGCCAAAGCGATGGCAGGGGTTCACGCGCAGAAATACTACTTTAAGAGACGACACAGTTTTGTGCTTGTCGTATTCTAAATTTTCCCAATGGGAATATAAAAGTTCCGGCCAGCCTTGAATGACCCTGTTATTAAACGGTTAGTCAAAAGCTCTTATTCAGTGCATTACTAAGGACTATTTATTTTCCAAATCATTAAAAGAATATAATTTTTACCGGCTTTCCTGGAGCGGTGGTTTAGCATGAGATGACAGACAGGCTAAGCTGGGTTCGCTCTTTGATATTTCTCTTTGCGAGCCTATTACGGTGAAATTGAATCACGAATGCCACTTCTCCCCGCATACCAAGAGCAGAAAAACCTTCTGGGCTTGACCGTAGGAAACTCCAGACACATTCATGATAAACCAAGTTTTCCTGGGTTAAGCCTCTACCGCTCTCCACACCAGTATTTCTCGCCACTTTTGGTGCTAATCACTGAGTTATCCGGAAGTAATATATCTTCAACGGCCCGAAAAGATTTCGATACTCAATAGAATTGACTAAAGCGCACATTGCATGCCCTAGTGGTTTATACTTTAGATAGCTCGCACTGACGTAATTTGGTCCTCGTTTCTGGTGGCCAAACTTCCTTGAGCATAGCCTTTACGATGGACTTAATGGTACGCTTTTGGACAAAGTTGCTCGATGTATGTGATGGCGCAGTGGATGTAATGGCATGATGCACGTAATGGCACGTTGAATCAACTGGCCGAAAACGCATGTTATATGGCACGATGGATGTGCTGGTATTATGGGTGTACTGGCACGATGAATTTAATGACACGATATTGGACGTAAATGCTGGATGGATGTAATGGCACGGTGGATGTGCTGGCATTATGGGTGTACTGGCACGATGGATCTAATCACACGAAATTGGACGTAAATGCTCGATGGATGTAATGGCACGATGGATGTGCTGGCATTATGGGTGTACTGGCAGGATAGATCTAATGACACGAAATTGTACGTAAATGCTCGATGGATGTAATGGCACGATGGATGTGCTCGCATTATGGGTGTACTGCGCACGATGGATTAAATGACACGAAATTGGACGTAAATGCTCGATGGATGTAATGGCACCATGGATGTGCTGGCAGTATGGGTGTACTGGCACGATAAATCTAATGACACGAAATTGGAGGCAAATGCTCGATGGATGTAATGGCGCGCCGGATCTGTCAGCCTCAAGCCCTGCGTGACTACAGTCGGACAGTCGGACGAACGTGTCCATGTGGTTAACCTGTCACCGGCTGTCGCCCTTCGCCATACCATTGGCACCCTTCGTACCCTGTTGTACAGAGCGCGACACTGTTAGCACGAACAAGCGATCGCCGGTTTTTTCCAGTTTTTCTCTTTGAAACCAAGGAATATCATCCAAGTTATTATTGCTACGGAAAGAGCTCATTTAGTTCTAAAATGTAAGCGGTAAAATTTCGTGCTCGCTAATACTATTAAGAAGTAAAATGCGAAAATATGCCAATGTCGTGTTCGCGCTAACAGTGTCGCGATGTGTACGTAACATATTTTCTTTTCTTCTTTTATTTTACGTGAAACATTTATAGGTTAGGTTTTCAGGTGAAGTGAAGCCTCAGAAAGCGTAACCGCGGATTTCCCCGCTAAATTTAGTGGGAACAATTACGTCGCGTGGCTTCATGTCCCGTGTCCTAAACACAAAATTAGTTTCCTCGCTAAATTTAGCGGAAAAATTGACGTCACGTGACAGGGTCACATGACCTATACGCAAATTCAGTTTCCCGGCTAGATTTGGCGGAAAAATTGACGTCACGTGACCTACACATAAATTCAGTTTACCCGCCATCCGTCATTCGCCAAACCCTGTGGACACAGGCCGACACGACTGGGAAAGTCTATGGGGTGGAGAAGAATGGGTGGAGTCAATGGAGTGGAGATGACTGGAGACATCTGGAGATACAGCTCGAGAAGAAATGTCTGGAGGTTCGCTAAACCAAGAACGTTTCACGTAGCAACACAATTGCAGGGCAATTTGCGATACATTTTTAATGAGAAAGCATTAACTGTCTGATGGAGCGGACCAACGTTATCAGCTTTTGAAGCCGCGCCAAACGGCACCTAAACTCCCCTGTCGTCTGTAGCAGCAATCTGATGCATAGACTCCCATTGGCTGGCGCGAGTCATAGTTTCAAGGAACGAGGCTCCCATTGGCTCTCGCGCGGAGTAGTTCTAAGGAACGCCACCAGAGCAGCCCTCTCTATGGCGGCGCAGCGGCCCGGCCGCCGATAAGGGTGAGCGGCTGGCCGCCGAGCCAGCAGAGCCCCCACGGGCACACTCCGGAGTAGCTGCACGGCCGAGCACAGCGCGGCGCGGCCAGTTCACGAGAGCGCGCGCTCGGCCGACATTCATGCTTTTGTATTTACAACTCATAAGAAATGCTTATTTGTCCTCGGAATTTTTCCATGCTGGATTTGCAATCTTTAGAGTTTCAGCCTTTTTGACTCTTTCCTCCACCAGAAATTTTATTCTGCAACGCTGCTCCACAGCTGCAGACACATTGTTTGCAGCCCCGCTTTGGTGGAACTGCCGCGCATGCGTCAAATACGTCATTCGGGGAGCCGGATATTGAAGAAGGACTATGTTGACGTCCTTCGCACGTTTAGTCCTGCAAAACTTGTTCAGCATTTTTTTTTATATAAAGAAAAGTTTAAGTTTATCTTGATCGACTCCTGTATATGTTAACGGAACCGTATGAGGTCGCACTTGAATGGTATTGATTGTTAAAATATAAAACTAAAATTTTTTAATTATTTGGATTACAAGCTTGTAGCCCAATATCGGGATGGTGATGGCTCCATAGTCACTAACAGAGAAATTTTGAGTTCCAGCAAGCTCTCGTTGCCTTCCACCGTGCTTTGGCTGCCCGAGCACGCTCGAGGCTCACGAGGCGCCAAAGCTTTATTGAAGGCGGCAAGACAACTGAAGGATATCCCTGTCGTTCTAATCCTGTCAGTGACTATAGTCAACGAGCGAAATAAAAGAAAACAAACAAAAGCCACCAAAATTCCAGGGAAAAATAAATAATATTTTGTTTACTATTGTCATGTTTACTCCACAACTATCAATTTATTTTTGTTTAATTCAGCGCTTCTATCTGCTGAGGAGATTTACCTTCCCCAATGAATAATAAGTGTCAAAATTGAGAAATAGCAAGAAGCAAACTAGAAGGATAACAGGAAAAATTGTGTTTGTGTGTATGTTTATACAGACTGAAGTTAGTCTGCCTCAACTGGCGACTTGCTTCTCAGCTGTAGGTGAGCAATTTAGTCAGTGCAGTACAAACCGCTAGCCTGGGGTCTTTAACGCGCAACACGCAGTAGCGATACACGACCGCAGGCTGGTACGATGCTCATCCAGATCGAAACGGGCAGGGGTGGGGATTGAGGCCAGGATCTCTGGGTTCTGCAGCGCGAGCTTCCGCTCCACGTGTCTTCGAGGGTGTGCGCCAGCCCATAGAGTTATTACAATAAACGCTAGAGGCTCAGCTGGCGCTAGTGTCTACGGGACTTCCGGTTGCAAATTGAAGCAGACAGCATGCAGTCTACATTTCCAGCCTCCCTGTGTATTCCTATGGGAAAACGCGCGTGAATTTTGTCTCTTCACCGGAAAATAACATGAATAACTTTTGTCATATCGGTTGTAACGGATAGTATGTACCTTTATTGGTATTGTGAAAGTGTAATTGCTTTAGTTACAGCATTTTTCTTTACCACTGAGCGATGTTAAACATCGCTCTATTTCAGGCCCAAACCCCTGTTTCAAGGAAGGTATGTGAAAACGAGCGACGGTTCTAAGCAAACTAACGATCGAAAGGAATGTAGTGTGTGTTCAGGTTCGCTAGCATTTCGGTGGTGCTTATATATTGCTAATATGCCCGTCCTGTCATTGGATGAAAATGACTCCGTCGTGCGCATCTTTACGATCGGTTAAAGAAACATTCGAACGCAAAAAATAACGCACGTGAGCTACGAAAGGTATGTCTTTTTATTATTTCCCATGTCGGGCAGTTTTTATCGGGCACCTGCTCTCTGGCTTCCCCTATTTGCAAAGATTTGGAGCGTGCGGGTGATGCTTGAACCATTTGAACCCAGAACAAGCATCTTCACAGTACTTATTTATTGCAAAATCTGACTATATTACGTGACTTTCAATTTATTTTGATCGTCTGCAAGCACAAGGAGTTACTTATCCAGTGTTACTGCGTAGTTCTTGCCGTCTCTCTCGGTTTTCTACATGTCCTTCGTTCGTTTGGCACGTATATCCCCCATGTTGGAAAGCGTCGACGCCGTGTTCGCGCTAACAGTGTCCGACAGTGCACAAAAATACACGTACGAAGCCGTTTTAGCACCGTTTTTAATGCGATGAATTTGAAAGAAAAACGCCGTAACTGACCATTTATTTCGTCTGCGTGACTGAGAAATGTTCCAATGTGCCTAGTACGTACAAGTTATTCGTGATATTTGCTCTTATAATCGAGCGCAGAGAGAAAATGCACTCGCTTTTTCCCATAGGAATACATGACCGGAAGTGAAATTTAGACTGCTTGCTGTCTGCTTCAAAATGCAACAGCACACTAGCGCCAGCTGAGCCTCTAGCGTTTATTGTAATAACTCTATGCGCCAGCCCACTCGGTCACCAATCCCCCTGGGTCAACAGGAACGCGAACGGCGGTGATCGGCTGGCGGTCACGCTGAAGAAGGATCGGTCCCTCGGCATCGCTCTGTGGCGAGTGCACCAGCGACTGGCTCTCTACTCCAGCACAGCTGGGACATCCATCACTCTTCCCGATTGCTGCCGGTGTCGACGTCGTGTCGACTGTCAGTCGTGATGACTTTCAAGACAATAACTTACTTCAATTTGTTTTTTACTCTTTAATTTTTTATTGTAGTTTTTGTCTGTTTGTTCATGCTATAACCGTTTGTCTCGCTTCCGCTGATTTTCTTGGCCGTTCCGGGTGAACGTGACAATAAGAACACCTGCAAAAGCTTTGCGCACTTTTCTGCGTTTTGGAAGCCGACCAGATTTTAATTGTAGTACCTTCATTTATTTATTTACTTATTTATGTATTTATTTATTTATTTCAGAACTTGCCGGCCACCTGTACAGAGGCAAAGGCAACACTCGAGTACTGGTAGTACAGCAAAAACGAAACATCATGAATTGAACAGATTAATAAGTACACAGTAACATAATGCAGTAGAGCCAAAAGAACGACAGATAATAAATTAAACAGCGTGGTAAGTCATCAGTAGCATGAGATAACACGCGTGCAACATGGCCGTAAAAATTAAATAAAGAAGGAGGGAACACATGAGCGCTATGATGTTCAAGAATCCTCATTGGTGTTAAATTCTCAAAACTGGCACCTTACAGCAATTAGTTCCATAATTTATTTCAATGGGTTTCAAAAATATAACGCTGGGCAAGGCCCAAGTAGCTACGAAGGCCGGCTATTAGCCTTCACGTTCAGGAAAACGTGGCTTTTTACATTAAACAAGAAACAACAGAATATGCCATTTTGACGCAAGGAATATGTACATAGCGTGACACTATTATGAAGAAAAAAACGATCGCTTAGTTGTTGTCTTTTTTTTGTTTTTTAGTAACAAGTACAACTATTTGTTAAGTGTTTGTCACAAAATAAGCTTTCCCTGGAAAAAAATAATTTTAACACAATATTTACGTCGCGAAACATTTTGTGTTGGGAGCGATCTTGATCGATGTTTTTGGCACGTTGATCTAAAACAAAAGCATATTTCGTAACCCTCCCAGAGACAACGAAAGCTCCAAAAATATGTTTTAAGTTTCTGGATTCTGGAGTTTCTGAGACAACGAAAGGCAAATTAGCTTATTATATGCGTGGTGAGACTCATTTGAGTTAAAAACGATCCAAAAACGTGCTTCTTTTTTTTTTTTTTTTGGCACTTTGTTTCGTAAGAAAAGTACAAAAAATAATTGCATCGCAACAGTAGAACTGAATCTCATGGCCTAAATACAGCGCTACTTCTTTTCTTTTATTTTCTTATTTTCTTTTTTTTTGTTGTTTATTCGTGAGGGGACGGAATATTCTTTAAATATGTATTCTAACCAGCCGCTTTCAAACAAAAATACATTGGGAGTCGTGTTCCTTTGAGAGGCAGCAAGAATTCCAATCCCTGAAATGTATATACAGAGTGTCTTCGTCTAGCGAATGGCGACGCGTATAACAGATAGGACGCCAAAACATGACGCGCGCAAGCCCATTGCGTTTTCGAGACAAATATTTTTATTCTACCTCGTTATTCTCAGTTGCGTGGTTCGTGGATTGATGTGAATTCAGTGATTGGTTCTTCGCACACACCATGAAGAATTAATTAAGCCGGCACTTTCACAAAAAAGAATGTGCGCATGTCCGACAAGCATATACTGTGTTATTGGATGCCATCCGTAGTCTATAGCATTATAAAGACGGCCGCTTACCAAATGCTTTGGAGTGTTGGCGGAAAAGATCTGTAAGTGGATAAAAACGTGATTCACTTTGCGCTTGTACACCGAGTTGTTTTTATTTTAGTCCACCAATGTTAGGTTCCCAAGTTTCAATGTGCCGCATCTTAAAAAAATATCTTTATAACCAGACATACATATCATAACCCCAAGACTGCGGGAAGCAAAAACGACACGCACGCATGCAGTCCTAACAGGGGTGTCCTTTTGGCTTCATGCAGTCTCAGCGTTGTCAATATCCACCAGCTCGTTAAAGCCCTTGCACTTTCTGTACATATCTTCATAAGCATCTGATGAAAGATAAACAACTGAAGAAATGGGCAGGAGACATGATCGGACAATCGATCTCCGGTATGAAAAAATAGGAAACACTAGGGATCAAAATAAAGGATGTACACTCCTCTCAATTATTTGGCGCTCCTCTTCGAAACCCAGAAATCACTGCAATATGACGGAACAGTCAACACGGTCAAACAATACACTTCTATAATCTCACACGCATGATCTAAAGGCCATACCTTAAAGTCTATTGAAATACGTTGCCGAGCGATTTCGTGCATTTAAATACAAATAAAATAGCGCAAATAGGACAAGCGTGAGCAAGTTCCGTCCCTCCCCTATTTACGCTAATTTGATCATACTGATTAAATTGTTATATATATATATATATATATACATACATATAGTTGTGAACCTGTCAGTTGATGATTCTTGCATGAGCTACACGCTCGATGATCGAAAGCAAAGGCTATAGTACCTGACAAAAGGGTAAAAAAAAGCAAAAAAAACAGGGAGATCACCGGTGGCGCTGTCAGAGGGATCTGTGTTATGTGATAATCAATAGTGTATTCACAAGACAGATTTTTGCTCTCCGGAGAAAACCAGGCGTGTCATAGACCTGCGAGAAGTAAAGGCATCGAGAAGGTAGATGTGGTGCAGAAAATCCGGGCGAGCGTTCAGAGCGACGGAAGTCACATGTATGCTTCATTAACCCCTAAGCTGACAGAGTGGTGGAGCTACGCGCGCACCGAACCAGGGTTTTTTCCAGGAATTTAGATTAGGAGGGGGGGGGGTCTAAACTTTTAGAGGGGGGGGGGGGTGGGGGGAGCATTGAGAATAGAGGAGTCGTTGCGAATTAAGGGGTGTCCTTAGAAAAACAGCGGGGGGGGGTGTGGGAAATCGCTGCGCAGAACCAATTGACCACCTTCCTTTCATCATGAAAAATTTGGAAACAGCAGCGCGAAATAAACGAAGGACAAGAACGAGAAGTGAACGAACACAACGCTGTTTTCACAATGCACCAACTAGCCCAACTTCATGCCTTGTTGCGTTTCATCACCCCGACTCCCACTCTCTGCACGTGGACGTGGGGGGAAACGTGACCACGTGACGAAAAAGATAGACCCACGACTGGTCTAACAGGCACCTTACCACCGCACTGTCAGCTTAGGGCTGAACGGAGTTAAGTCCAGAGGTTCTTTCTTTTGTCCGCATGTTCGCGACCTTCGATTACGTTCAATCCCCTTCTCGGAGAAAAACACTGTCGTGTGAATATGGTCAGTTGCAATCATCTTAAGCATTAACCCTAATTATATTGATTAAAGACAATGACTACCATCATGGTAACGATTAGAAGATCGATTCGCCTTCAAAAAGCATTCAAACTATACCCCATGAGCACGTTATGAAAAACTGAATGAACCAGATGCAAAATCACCCTATAATGATTTGTTTAGTTAACCTGCTAACGAATATTCTGTAGCGTAAACTTCCGACGATGCACCAGGCTACTAAAAATGTATTTGTAAAATATTTGGAGCCTTTCTCGCGTGTAATGTTCATTCCTCTAAGCGAAACATAAGATTGCACTCTAACTATAAAATTCCCAATGTCGAATGAAACAAAACATCTTTTGCGTTTTTGTTGTTTTGGCCGGTTGATTTGTTTTTATCCGTGCTTTTACTATTTGAGAAATAATTGTCATTTTTGGATGACATAGAAAACGTTTGAGTGCATGAGTCTTCTCACAATATAAAAAAATACTGACATATGACTGCAGCCTGTTTGTACTCTTTCACTGTTCATCTCGTAATCGTATCTTAATGCTGCCGACCGTATCCAAGAACCGTCACAAAATATGGAGTCGGTACCGAAATCGTGATCGGGGAAATGCTTACCCATTCCAAAAGGGGCATCATCATTATTATCAATCTGTGCGGCGACGATATTGAGTAAAACCGGAAGCAGTGCAGTCCGCAGTGAAGACATGACCTACTCGCAAGAGAGACGTAAAACACCTCGCCTATCGCTCGATGTGCTAGCTGGCGCCACCACGCCAATGCTGCAAATACTGAAAGGCGCTGGCAGCCAGTTCGGTTGATTGAGAGGGGCACGGCAAACGCACGGGCCATTGTGCACTACTACGCTACCGCAGGAGGCTTTTGACCAGATCGGGAAGAGACTGCTGACAAAAGCTTAAAAAAAAAAAATGCTAAAGGAAATGTGCGCGCGATATTTGACCACAGATTTAGACGTACTATCAGCGCGTACTTCCGGGAAGTTAAGAAAACCAATCGTATATACTTGTGGTGGTGTTTGTTGACTAAAGGAAGGAGATGTGGGTTTTCAAAGAAGAAAGTAGAGGAAGACGAGAAGAAGTGGGATTTTCTTAAATGCTTTTGTCAGAGTCATCAGTGCTAAAATGTCATCTCATAAATATGGTAAAGCCTTGTGCTTTATTAAAAACTGAGAAACACTCGAACTACGCTTTGTAGCCCGAGCTTCCTGTTTGTCTAAAGAGCTGTCGTATTTTTCCAACAAAACGTTATTTACAAAGCCAATAGGCCCTTCAAAAGAAAAAACAAAAAACACAATAGCATTAAGCAAATAAAGCTACTCACTTTCTGCGCTGACTACGAACTCTTTTGTTAAATTTAAAGCATTCAATTAAAGTATACGTTAACTATATCACATAAACTCGATTGATAGAATATTAAAATTTATGGTTATTCTTCTTTTGAGGCGTTTTTTTATATCATGTAATAAGTGAAGCTTAAAGCACTACACAGAGGATTCCCACTTGTTATGAGTTAGATAAAATAAATGAGTATTTAATAAATCATCGATGTGTCCCATTGTCGCCGACAACTAGGGAAACGCAGTGAGTAGCGAGCTCCAGTATGCAATTACAACTAAGAAAGTATGGGCAAAGTATGAGGCTGCGAATAATATCAACTCACGTTGCTTATAATACTTACCTTGAATGTCATAGATATTTTACACTCAGCACAGCAGGCCTAGTGTACGTTGTCTTTGTGACATAAAAACCAGTCTCTTAGACCAAATACCAAAAGCAAAAGTAACTTTTTTATTCCGTGGTCTCGGAGGATTCCTATGGACAGTCATCAAACTGCAAACAGTATCATTACACTCATTTATTTATACAATTATTCGTTGTAATCGACGCAAGTAATTATGACTCACCAAGAAAATATTTCAAGTGATAGCGGAACTGAAGTTCTACGAAGTTCCCCGCGTATAATAAAAAAAAACTGCTACTTTTCGAGTTAGCCTGCAAATGTTACATGCAACGCTGACAACTTTTGAAAAGGCCCGTGCAGTTTACATACATCTCTTCGGAATAAATAAGCATTGCCCCGAGAATTCTCTTTTCCACGACACACATCGTGATCATGTTTTGTGGTCGAGGCAGTCCTTCCGTTTTATGTAAGGGCACTTGTAGAGCCTACGTAAAAAGCGTTAACGAGACCGCTTGAAGAAATTATTTGGACCGAAACCTGTAAGGTCTGTCTCCATAAATAATCGATACAGCTGGCATCCCGCCTGTACAGGTCAGCCTATCCGGAGCGGCCAGTTCCCTGAATGCAGTCCTAAAACGAAAAAAATAAAAACACGCTGAAATAGTGTTGTAGTTTTGATTACAAAATGTAGGCTCCTGTATTCACTGAAAACCCACAGTATACTCCAAATATATTTTTACAAAACCTATGGCAAAATTTAGACACGTATTGGCAATACTTCAACATTCATAATTGTTTATTATAGAATAGCTTGTTTGCGAGAACATTTACCGAGTTAATTAAGAGCGATTAAGAAACTATATTATCGCATCGCTGCCGTTGCGGCAGCATGCGATCAGGTTCCAAGCGAATCAGAATAAATACTTTCCGTGGAAAAGTCAAATTTGGGGTTGATAATTAGAAAGCAAGCGCTTCATTATTCAGCCGTACATTAAGTGGAACAAAAAAATCTCAACTCTCGTATTTCTAACCGAATTTTACCCTTATAGATACAAACCAATGGAACTCTGCCAACTGAACAAACAGTTTTAAGCATAAAGAGACAAGCGCCACATTTCAGCATGATACAGTACGCAGTATTAAAAATATGGGCTTTTATGGAAAACACGCGAAAAACTGATTGCAAAGGTATTCCATGCATCGTGCAAATAACTAATCTATGCTCATATATTTGCTCTAAAACGTGACCTGCTCTTTTAATCCCTAGTGTCGCATTGCCCTATGCTCTCCATTTGTTATACCCCATTTACGACACCATGATTGGCTCTCTGCTGAAAGAAATAGATACAACGATGTTCATTTCGGGCACACGTTCTCTGATTCTGTTAAATTATTCGTATCCTTGGCCAGAGCATTCAAAACAACTTACAGCAAGTTTTTGCAGTTTCTGCTCAGTCGCTGGGACATTCTTGATCGAACATGGTAATCCTGAAAGTTACATAGCTGCTATTGACATCGCCGAGAACGCCAACAAGAAAAATAATACAGTGTCATGATCAATGTTACCGAGAAACAAACATTTCGCTAAGACTAAGACGTTTAGTGCAATTAACCCGCCAATAAAACTATTTTTAAAAGACTCTCGCTTCCTCGAACTACAAAATACTACGCGCGATCTACTGGTTTTCCCGCTCATAATAATCCAAGTGCCAGCTTTTTAAATCTGAGAGTCCCTGAATTTAATCCAGCTGTACACCAAATGTAATCCTAAGTTGTCGATGAATATAATCCAAGTTGTCAGCAATTCAGTCCCCGATGCAATCAATTCAATTCAAGGGTCGCTCAACGTAATCCGTCCACATCGGTGACCGAATTGTGGCTACTAATCGCCAGCGAGTACACAATAGAAGTTGCCGAAGCGGTTGCCAGTCATGGAACGATTCTTTCACCGCATATGCGCGCTGCGTGTGACTGGTTCTCTCGTGAATTTTGAGGGGATTTCCTTAGACCATAATACCTAAGCTCCAGACTGAATGATGGGGATGTTTTGTCGGTTTTAGAATAGTAACGAAAATTTTCAAGAGGCTTGACAGTGAAACCGTGTTTGAAAAAAATTGTATTTCAATTAGGTGTATGCATTCAATGGCATGAACATTTTCATTGCAAATCAAGATGCTGATTTAAGACTGCGTGTATTCCACACTCGAATATGTGAGTTACATGTCCTCGGTTTGAAGGGCAGGCACAATGTACTTGAAATGATTGCGGTCATAGGCCGCGCAATCCACACGTTGAATTTTCTGCATTGCTTCTTGCGTCGCCGTTTGGAGCATCTGCTCGTGTCCTCTAAGGTGGTAGCTTCAGGCCGTGCAAGTAGGGCTGCGCTATGCTCACTGGGGTAAGCTTTCACGCCGGACTTGAACTTGGAAAACATCTCTTCAATTGGGTTAAAGAACGGACTGTATGGCGGTAAGTACTTCAAAGAGTGCCCCTGGGGACAAGGCGGCGTCTGCGGCTCGTCGGTGTGCGGGAGCATTATCAAATATAATGACCGCATCCTGGACCAGGAGCTGTTGCCATGATCTCCCTCGAAACTTCCTCCAGGAATTCGTTGAAAGTCAACCAGGACACGTTTTCCACACTTCTCCACAAGAGGATCCCGTCAGCAGACATGCATGCGAGGATGTTGATATTGGGCCCTCTGGTACCTGTAGTTCTCACGACGGCGTCCTTCCCACGTTTTGATCCTCCCAAACCTCCGACTACACCAAATATTAAAGTTTGTCTCGTCAACGTAATATCGAAGTTGAAGCGGGCCGTCCCCCTGCAGCCACGAAGCGTATTATTTTCTTGCACTTTTTACGTCATCGCGATTTCGGTCAACGGGCTGCAGAGGAAGTTGCTTTGTTGTGTAACCGTGTCCATCCAAAAGTCTGTCAATTGTATGGATAGGCTGATTTGGATACCTGGTCCAGTTGCTTCAAGCTCTTGTTTGAGTTGCTTCAGCGTGTTAGGTTGGGTGTTCATCCACCATAGCTGTCAGATCCTCCACAACATCGGAGTCGAATGTCTTCTTTGAGCCTCCTCTTGGTTTCGGTTCATCTCTGTCAGTCTTCGCAATTGACCGAGCAGTTTTCACGTTAATTCCTAGTGTTTCAGCAAGTTGCTTGATGTTACCGCCTCGTCGCCAGCAGTCAAGCAGCCGCGCCCGATCTTGATCGGATACCTTTTGGTAGGATTGTTTAGGTAGGTTTGGATCCTTCCGAGGTCGACCTCGACACCTTGCATTAGACAAACTCATTGCCAAGAGCGTTCACAAATGCGGGTGACTTGCGTGCAAATCGTCGAACCGCTCCAATCGTTTTTATCTGCCTCGGAGAGTTGAGAATCGGCCGCCGTCTGCAACCAAGCGGGAGATGCCAGGTTATCGTCTGCAACCGCGGCACGGCGCAAGCATACCGCGAAGTGTTTGCAGACGATTTTAAGCGTAGCAGAAGAAGCAAGCGAATGAAGCAGCGGCCCGGCTCAGACATACCGCAAAGTCTTCAGCAGATTTCGGTCGCCGTAAAATAGCAGACGACGCTGCCGGTGTCGCCCGGCAGCACACTTCGCGGTATGCTTGCGCCGTGCCAGCGGTTGCAGACGATAACCTGGCATCCCCCGCTTGGGTGCAGATGGCGGCCGATTGAAAATTCACGAGAGAACCAGTCACGCAACGCGCATATCCAGTGAAAAGTCTGCAAACAACTTAGACCTTACAAAACGGTTGTAAACATTAATGATCACAGTTAATTCGTAGATATGAACGGATTAGGTTGAATGACTCTTGAATTAAAATAAATGGCGTTGTGATTAAATTGTTGACAACTTGGATTTAATTCATTGACACTTTTGGATGAAATTGTGTGTACAGCTGGATTGAGTTCAGGGACATTGGAGATTAAAAAGGCTGGTACTCTGGATTCTTATGAGAGGGAAAACGCTTATTACCGCCTTTCGCGAAAGGAAACATTTCGTACTCCTGCCGAGATAGAAATCCGGTCTCGCAGCCAGGAGCATTGGTTTGCAACCGTCGCCCGGTCTCAGTAAACGTCACTGTCACCAACGTAGGCAGTGTCGCTTAACTCACTCATTTTCAATTTTATCTACGCAGATAATGTCGCCAAATATGCGCTCGCTTACCGCAGCTTTAATTGAAGTAAATAGACTATTTGACGTGCTGCACCTCCACTAAATAATATTATGCTTATATTTAACATTTAGAGCCATAAAACATTCAAATTTCAGCCTATGTAAATGCCAGTACAGGCACCTCATACAGTTATGCCCCCCACAAGCTAACAACTGCACGCTTCAACAAAACCACATCTCTCGATCGTGCGTCGCATTACAAAAAAGAAAAAAAGAGAAAAAAAAGCAACATCAATACGTTTTTAGGAACCAGAAAGTGCGGCTCAATTTCAGAGGCGGCCTCTCATAGCCTTCTAGCAGGCCATGCAATTCTATGACACGCCAATATTATATGAAGCCATTAGTCTTTCGAGACGGCCACACAGACCAGCTTACGGCAAAACAAAACCTTCAGAAACTGACTCCTTTCAAGCAGTACTTCTGAATGCCTCTGTATTCACGCTTCCAAAAACGCTCCCATGTAGCCACTGCCAGTCTCCGTGTTCACCGTATAACTACCTCCATGCCGCTGGCGGACGTTGCACCGGAAAACTAAACCGATGACGCTAGGTCAGTACGTCCAAGGGTTCGACTGTATAGTGACGTGCCGTCGCTAGAGAGAAAGGAAGCTGACGGAAGCAATATCCGGGCGTGAAAGCGAACCACAAGATCACGCTCGGCTTGAGGGCGATTTAATCTTCAACGAAATTCCCTATCGAGACCCTTTTCAAAAAGTGCGCGCCACCTAGTGGGATGCAGCACCGACTATCCCAGCTCTGCCATTGTTCGAGCCTCTCACTCCGAGCATGTGGAGTGGACACGAAGACCTCGTCAGCGTTCGGCGTGAACTCGGCTCAGGTATTATTGGACACGAGTGTGACGCTCAGCGTTCGGCGCAGCACTCCGGATCCAATCACACGCCTCGTGTCCAAGAAATGGCGACCTCGAGATAGGCTGCTTCATGAAGTTCCGAAAAAGGATACATTCAATGGTTAATTACAGCGCAGCTAGGGGCGTTTTTTGGGGGCGACATCTCAACCTGAACAATCATCGGAATCGCACGGCAGTTTGTGCTCACGCGTCTTTTTTAAATTAGGTACCGGCTCCGAATTTATGCGTCCGCTTAATATGCAAATGATGTCCGCTTAATATGCAAATGATGTCCCGCTTAATATGCAAATGATGTCCGCTTAAAATGCAACTTACGATGGTGCTGAAAAATTTCTGCAGCACATCTCGGTCCTGCTGTCGGTTACTCTCCGGGACGATTTCTGTCGTTCCGTGTTTGACCCTGCTGAAGCGGAGGCACGACACTTTGTGCATGCTCACGGCTATTATGTTGGAAAGTTAAAGAAGAGAAAAAAACCCGCCTAAAGTGTTATTTTGTAAGTTCTCAGCATATTTGGCGAAATTGCTTGTTCACAATTACTCGTGCTTGGAATCAAATGAATACCGAAAGTCTATAGAAAAGTGAACAGTTTTTTTTTTTTCTTACCGCAAAAGTAAACTGTGCATCGCCTAATGCTCAGACTCTGCTCAGATGTACGCGCTAGCGGTTGTCACCAGGGGCCCTGATCTGAACACTTGGCGAGCGTCGGCGAGAAATCCGGCGGCCATGATTGGCCGACGCCAAGGTCAACTGTGGCGCTGGCCAATCGCGGCTGCCAGATTTCTCGCCGTCAGCTTTCGCCAAACGTCCAGCTTAGGGCCCCAGATGTCATCGGAACTAACCGCTATCTAATTCAATAAGCGGAAGCGAATATTAATGCGAATATTAATGTGCGAATAGCATTCTTTGGATACTTCACGCACTTTTCGTCTATGTATCTATCTATCTATCTATCTATGTATCTATCTGGCTATCTAACCTCTTACGCCGCGGGTCGATAAATAAATAAAAAAGACCGGCGCCGGCGGGATTCGAACCGTTGACCCTTTGATCAGCAGGCAGACGCGCTAACCACAGAGCTATGAAGGCAGTCATTCAAAGCACTCTAAAAACTTGTTTATATCTTTACCATCGCGCGCGTTCCATGCACGCGGGCTCATTCCGCTCTCGTGAGGCTTAGCACGAGAGCGGAATGAGCCCTCGTGCATGGAACGCGCGCGCACCGGTAGCTGTGACAGCGCTGTAAAGCGCATCCTATGGTAAAGATATAAACAACCGTTTAGAGTACCGGTTGTTGAGACTAGCTGAGACGCCAGAAAGTCTGGTCGGTACCATTTTGAGTGTTTGTGCGTATGGCGCGTGCTTTGCTCGCCTTCCTAAGTGACACAAACGCACGTGCTGGGCTGCGGAGATCGTGCGCAGGGCTGTGAAAGTGTCAACAAATTTAGAATCGCCTCAAGAATTGGCTGGCGTATCTAGAGTGTGCCGGCCACCTGACGAACGCGCATAACTCCGCACCGTTTGATGCTATTCGCATTAACGTAGATAATCATTCCCAAAGGATGGGTTCTGCTGTTTTTTTTATTTTTTTATTTTAATTTAGTAAATGGCAGTCCGCGAAAGCCACGATTACACGGGGATGGATGACACCCGCCGCCGGTAACGGGCCAAAATTGCCTAGTCTGATGCATTTCTAGAACTCGCTTTCACTCCTACACTTATGCAAAGTTTGCTTTGTTCCTTTGCCCCACCGTGCTACATGTAAAGCCGTTTTATGTTTTGTTTCTCTCGCACAATTTATCTCCACGAAGATCTATATAAATGTTATACTGTTTTTTTATACGCACGCTCAACACAATGTTGAACCCGGTTGAAGTCTCAACTCGTATGTGGACCGGGCCTTTAGGGACAGTGCAATTATATTAACGTTAAAATAATTTGCAGCTTGAATTTTTTTTATATTGTTTTTCTTCTCGTGAGAGAAACTGAGCCATCTTTCCTCAAAATATTCCAATTTTGCTGCCTACTCTAAAAAGAAAACAAATTTTTTCCCGATCTGCAACACGTCGGCGGTCATCGCAACTACGGTGTGACGTCATTCGAAGTTTTCGTGGTGCCAGCGCATGGAAAGTCACCAAAAAATTTCCCCTCCGTCGCCATCTACCCCATCTTCCCGTAACACCCGTCTCTCAATCGCTCGCCGCGACCTTCAACGATGCTATGCGACAGTGCTCTATTGTAGCCCCGAAGACAGAGTAGAAGAAAAAATGTTTTCCTGTTCTTCATTCTGTTGTTGACATAAAACATGTCCCGCAATTAACTACGAAAATTGTTGCACCGGACCTTCATTGAGGCGCACTAACACCCTCATCTTTCGGTACTGCGCGCCGAAAAGGTGAGGGTGTCGTGAACGGCGCGCGATCCCTCAGATAATTTATTTCATCACTCCACTTTCCTTCAATATTTCTTTTTTTTTTAAATTTTGCATAGCCCAACGATGCTAAAGCTCTGTACAAATCGTATACAAAATCCTGTTACTGGACATGTTCATGAAATATTATAACACATTCTAGCTGCTATAGTTATAAGTCATGCACAAAAAAAAAGAGAATAGATGCCTACCTGGTTCGTCATTAAACTTGATTTCTACTCTCCCAGATCTAGAACAGAAAGCAGTAAACCATTACTAGAACATCAATAAAGAACAGCTACTCAAAGAGTAGTAGGGTTCTGCTGCCAACCACTACATGCATGACATATGACAGCAATAAACCAGAAGTGTCTCCTATGTATGAACATCTTGGTTCGGACGTTCCCCTTGTTGGGACTGAGAAAATGCAATAAAGGCGCACTTTACGGGTGTCATATCAGAGCACGCTCATAGGCCTGTCACTCTGAGCGTATGTGAACCCCCACTCATACCGACGCAGATGACGCTTCTTTACCAAAACAAATACACGGTTCACAAAACTAGCGTGCTCATGATGCGAAGTTTTCGGAATTCACGAGTGCATCCAACTATGCACTTTATCGGCCCCTGGTACAACGAGTCGTGATTACGGCTGTCGAGATAGTGTAGATAAAGGAGAATAACCGAAGAAATAGTGAGTATAAGTGGGCGACCTAGTAGAGGTATCTAACATATTGAGCAGAAGACTGCTGCAAAAGGGAAAAAGCAAAAACACAAGCGGTTTTGTCCGTTTGTGTGTGTCTGTGTGTGTGTTTTGCCACTTGGTGTTTTAGGCGAAGCTCAATATGATTGATTGAAAGATACGCGTTTATTGATGGTCATCAACCCCCCCCCCAATCTTCCCTTTTCCCGAAAAATCCTAAATTTACAAAAAAAAAGAACAAAAAGGAAACAGTGTAAAGTGCTACGACCGACCGAGCAAAAAATAGCTTATTATGGGGACTTACAGCAGCAATCTCTTCATTAGAAAACTCTTGTTGAGCCATGCATTCATCTCTGAAATACGGAAACATCAAGTTAATGTTATATTAACGACATGCCCCGCGATGCAGTCTCCTTGCTTTCATAAACTTCGCGAATCAAAAATTATTTTACAAAAATTGTTTATGCTGATATCTCTCGTTCCATAGGACCAATATACGCTCGAACGAACAATTTCGTTTCTCCAAAATATTCTAAAAGTCATTTCCAGCAGAAAGTGCAGCACACGCTGTCTATAAAGGTGGGTTCTCGAATCCAATTAGAATATTTTGCTGCGCCTCTGCAAGAAAAAAACAACACGTAAGAAATGATTAAACCTGTAAAAGACAGAACAGGAACGGCACATCGATCGGACAGATGCACGTGCTGACCGTGTGTCCTATGTTTATTTATTTTTTAAGTGTTTGCACTATTCCGCTCGCGCTTACATCAAAAAGTAACTTCTAATTTTTTTTTTTATTAAACCTTTGATAAAACTGTACTTCAAATACTGGAGACCTACAAATCCGGACGTGGTTTTTATGAACACACAAAATAACAGAAATCTGGTCTCAGAAAAAAAAAAAAAGTACTTATGTATCGCAAGTGTTTTTAAAATGTTGCTCGTGAACAACATTGGGAAGTTGCAGCATTACATTAAGTTAAACGACTGAAGGCATGCATTTGCCACCCGGAAGGAGTGTAGAGGTGCATTTCGAATTTCGCACACTAGAGTAAGTTGTAACCGGATTTGCAATATTTGCGCCTGTTTTTTCTTCTCCGCAATTTTGAGGCTGCACGCCACAATACCTCACATCCACTGTCGAATTTTATTTATTTCAAAGGACGAGTCATCTGTTTTGAAGATGTATCTGTTGCTAAGCGCAAGTGTCCTCGCGACAGAAACGCTAAATTTATTGAGGCGCGCGAGGAGCGGGAGAGATTAAATCTTTCTTGAGTTGTTGCATGCTCCTGGGCAACACTGGAAGCCGAGGGTTCACAACTGCATTTGCGCTTCCCGCAAACACACGAAGCATATCCATGTCCTTTGGAAAACAGGCGTTACTAACGTCAACAACATAAAATGACGAACTGGATTTTTCTAAACAGAATCATCTGCCGTATGTTGTAGCGAACGTTCCTGCCTGACTGAAGCGGTGCTCCTTGTGTTCAATCAAAATGGGTTCTTCACTCGCTAAATAAAACTTTGAATATTCATAGCTGTTTCCAAACATAAATCAAACTACAATAATATATTTCTGAAAAAGAAATGAGAAAAAAAAAACCCGAAAAAGTCTATGCAGTATAAAAATAGCACACAAGGAAGAAAAAAAAGAGAGGGAGACGCTTTTTTTTTCTTTAACAATACGGTAAAACAGCATTCCTTACTTGTTTATCAGCATGGATTGCCCCATTGGGAAAGGAAGGTGAATAACAATAAACTACAGCAACAGGCGTTTTTTCCTAAACCATCGCCACCCGAAAATATCACAGGAAGAATGCATTGTGTACTGAACTAATGCCTGCTCTCGAGGGCAAAATAATAAAGAAATCGATGAATCGCGCACGATGTTTCGAACAAAAAGTAATTTTGCTTTGTAGTCAGCGTGATAATCACCTTTCTTCATAAGCTCGTCCTGTTCACTGCTACCCATGGCTGGCTGCTGTCTATCGCGCTGTTCCTGAGGACGCGGTCTTCGTTCGGCTCCCAGCGGTCGCCGAAATAAAGACGAAAGCACCGCTGGCCGAGCAGCATCCCCATCACGAACGCTTCACGGAGATTGAACAGTGAGTTTTCCAGGATTCCGGAGCCGGTCCTTATAAAGACAAGGGATCGAATCTGTGTCACAGACATGGCTTTGTTTGATCATCTGGCGATCGCGGTCCCCTTGTGAGGGCCACAGTGTCGACAGCCACAAGGGCAGGGGACCTTCTGTGTCGGGGCTCAGGCCACGGTTACACTCCCGTTGAGAGAATACAAAAGATACCCCACGCCTCTTTTGTTCGTAGGACAAACGGTTCCTGTTGGGAGTGTGCACAAGCTGGCATGCAGAGCAAAGCAGGAACGCTGGAAGGAACAATTTAAATACTTTCGTAGCATCGATATCTTTGTGAAATGCCACGGTATGTGTCGCAGCAAAAATAAGTTTTTCGAGCCAAGAAAGAAAGGATAATGCGCGAGAGAAATGTAAAATATGCCGGACCTCCAAGTTTGCACTGCTACCCAATAGATGGCGCCAGTATGTCCTCTCGTTGTAAGAGATATTAGGAGGCTCCAAGTCACCCCGGTTCTAAGAGGTCGCAAGTCAAGTATGTAAACGGGCCTTTACTTTTAAGCGTAGTCATCATGCTTGTCCAAACATTTGTTTCAACGGTACACCAATGCATCATCCACGTTAAGTCCCTAAGCCACGTCATGACGGCTTCCTGAATTTCCGTATCACTCGCGAATCGCCTACCACCCAGGTGCTTCTTCAATGGTCCGAAGAGATGGAAATCACAAGGTGCCAAGTCGGGGAGTAGGGAGGATGCTCTGGCTAGTACCTCTCACCTGAAAAGCCGCAACAATACACCCGTGCTGTTGGCTGTGTGGGGTCGGCGTTGTCATTTTATATTTCCGTCATGTTTTTTTCTTCATGACGAAGACATTGCGCTCCGAACATTAAGCGGACGATGAATTTCTGTTGGTGAGACGCAAAAACTTGATAACATCACGCACTTCCACATGTAAGCAGGTGTTTTGACCCCCCCCTTTTTCTCCTCTCTACTAAAATAGAAAATCATGGATCACGTTTCCTTAAGACCGGCAGATGAAAAGGTGCACAAGGCATTGCTTTTATTCCTCAACACCTGCCAGATTAATGGAGACTGGAGGGGGGCACCGACCGTCGCTTTGCCCAGCCCCACCGGCGCTCTCGCCGCTGCTCGGACCACCACCGCAAAAGAACCCCAGACCAAGGCACTCAAGTCGAACAGACTCTCTCCCAGAGAGCTTTTCCCGGCGGGACGACTTCTGGGAGCGACCACCCCCATCTTTTATTTACACCTTCTTTTCGCTCCCCGCGGTTCCCTTCCCCTTCCGACGGAGACAAGCATGCATACGCTATGCAGCTTACTTCAGACTGTTTTTCATGAAAAAAAAGCCCTCTATACTCGCCGGGCCACCGCTAAGCACCGCTTTAGATTAAGCCGAAGACGCAGTCGACGCTACGAGCTATTGCGACCAATCCAGCACCGTCAAGCGCACAAGTCACTAGGCCTTTTTAGGGGGCGAAGCCCCTTGAGGGGCTAGCCAGGTCCGTCCGTCCGTCCAGGGTCCGCGTCTGGGCGTCCAACGCCCGTGCTCGTGCTCGTGAGCTCACGTGCTCGTGTGAAAGCCAAAGCTAGAAAAAAAGAGTGAAGAGGAGGATAAAAAAATGATGAAAAAAAAATGTTTGCGCTGTCGACAGGATCTTCGAACCTGTGCGGGGAGACCCCAATGGTTCTGAGTCCATCGCCTTAACCACTCGTGCCACGACCGCGGGACGAGCAGGGGCCCTGACGGTGCAATTGGTAACTCAAGAGCTGCGGTTCCTGTCACGGATGAAGCCCCAAATTTGGGGTTCTCACGTCCAAACCTACGACGGCATCTGGCACGCCCCAGCGGAGGACCGAGGATTAATTTGACCACCAGATCTTTGACGTGCGACCGAAAGCTCGGTTACGCGGCGCCTTCTCCGCAGCAGCCTGTCAGATTAGGCAAGCACCCCGGCCGGGATTCGAACCCGCCACATGGGGATCCGCAGGCCGGCGCTTTCGCTCCTGTCGCCTGGAGGCGGCTTCCTGTCATGGATGAAACGTTGCATGCAGCCGCTCAACGCCCAGGCTAGGAGAGGGCGCTGCGGGAACAACATGCGCATATAATCGCGTTAAACCCTGAACGCGTTGGCTCCAACGTCCGGCAGACGAGAGGGCACTGCGGTCAAATGCTCAAATGCGTGTATAACCAACGTTCCATACCACATATCTTCTTTCCGGACATGGATGAAAATCGAACGAAAGGCACTGGCAGGCTGCAGGCTTCAGCGTCGCACGCAGATAAGACAACGTTCTACCCAGCAGCCTCTTCGCCCCAGCTCGGCATTCATTCACCACGTGCGAGATAGAGGTCAATTTTTTGCTTGTGCATCGTCCCAGCGATAGAACACGTACGGAAGTACGCGACGGAACACCGTGATGGCGCGCTTTTGACGCTGTCTGATTGGTCTCATCCTGCTCGCAGCGTCGGCTGCGTCTGAACTGAAGGCCAAACGAGGAGACGCCAACTCAAACCGGTCAGACTGGCGTCGCGCCACCGCGCGGTGTGCGCAGCTGTCAGTGACGGCGCATGCGCAGTGCCCGCACCTGGTATGGGCAAGCTTATTTATTTTTAATGGTCGTTTCAAATCGATGCTAAATTTTTAAAACGACTTCACCACTATCATTATTATCGAAGTTCCCTCAGTTAATGCCCAAACGAATGCAATAGTGTAATTTGATACTGACTCTAGAAATGCTTTCAAATTCTCAATTTCTACTATCTGAAAACAAAAATTTCCTAGAGTTGTCACTAGATGTCCGCCACTTTTACCCTATCACTACGCGTAAAATGTAATCCAGCACGGCTCTGACTGAGAAAATGAAACGCGGTCCTACTATCCGAACAGAATTTCCTAGATGTCACTAGATGTACCGCCACTTTCACCCTATCACTCGCTAAAAATGTAATCCACACGGCCTGATCGAGAAAATAAGCTTGGTCCTACATCATCAGAAACAAGAATTTCCGAGAAGGTTGTCACTAGATGCTACGCCACTTTACTCTATCACTCACGAGAGAATCACACGACCTGATCCAGTAAAATAAACGGCGGTCCTACTATCTGAAAACAAGAATTTCCTAAAGGTGGCTTCGCTAGATGTACGCCACTATTTACCCTTATCACTCGCGTAACAGTGTAATCCACACGGCCTGATCGAGAAAATGAAACGCGCGCGGTTCTTCGTCCCTCAAAACTAAACCACGCATCGCGGAAAGCTGAAACTCTGGTGACGGTAGCTATGGTGACGACAAAATGCGAAAGTTTGAGAACATCATTGTAGAAATTATAGGAGACTGCGGTGCCGACCGAAAAAATGAGCGAAAGAAGGAAGGGGTCTCAAACACTGCCGACTTTTATTGCCACAAAATCCATTTATATTGGGTTTTAACTAAAGGGGCGAAATGAGGAACCCCGAAATGACGCTCTTTAAGGACAAAGCAACCCCGGAACATAAAATATAGAATTTCCGCGTACAACCTCGAACTGCATATGGCACAGAACAAAAGAGCGACAGCTTATGCACCGCAGTCTCGGGCAATTTCTACAATGATGAACATACAGCAGCTCACTCGCGCCCTCACGTTTTGTTCGAGTACATAATGTCACGTCCACCTAAGCCCAATATTCATAAAAAAAATGAAAAAAAAACAGTTTGCGTCTGTAGCATTAATTGCAGCGAAAAAAAAAAAGAAAAATGTCCGCGAGAAAGACGGTATTGTTTGCTTTCATTCGGGCTATTTTTTTTCACGAAAATGTTTTAGTTGTTTACAATGTCATTTCTTGGTTTGATGAATATTAGGCTTAGCACGGCCTTGGCTCATCGATAATTTTTTTCTCTCTCGTATATTTTGACTAGTGTTGGCGGTAACGCGTGACAAGTAAGGGCGTTTCCGGTAACGCGTTACTTTTCCATAACAGAGTAACATCTGATCTTTTGAGTAGTACAAGCTTATGTGTGCCAGCTAAACACACGCGACTCTGCGATACGTTTTATCCTGCCAAGCAGATTGAAGGGTCACCAATGCATAGAATTCAACTTTTTGTAATAGCCTTGCGCAGCATGATTTCTTTTCCATGCCTTATTTTACTTTGAATACCGAATTGTGCCTGTAATTTGTTTTATTATGACTGATGTGTCACTCCTGTATTTCATGTCTTTGCGTGTTCAACTCATTTGTGACTTTTATGTGCACCAATATCAAAGCCTTCACAGTGTTTTGGGCACGCAATACCAATACTTCTTACTTTTACTAAAACTGTAACGAGTAACTTAACAAATTACACTTCAATTTTTTTTCGTGTTCTTAGGCACCAAGCCATGCTAATTTTTGAGTGTTTGCGTTTTTCTTTGCAATCTTTCTCGTAAGTATTTAGTTGAAACCGTAAAAAAGATAAAATATTATGTTCAGTTTCTGCATCAACAAAATGTTTCTTCAAATATGATGACCTGCACCGTCAAAACAGTAAAAACGTGTTAATTCATAATTTGAAAAGAGTAACATTAAAAGTAATGTGCATTACTTTTTACCGGTAACAGTACCACATCCTTTTATTTTGAGGTACTGTAGGTCGGTAACGCGTTCCTTTTATTTGCAAGTAACGAGTAACATACTTCGTTACTTTTTTCGGTAATGCTTACAACACTGCTTTTGATCCAGTAGGTAACGTCATGTTCTCAAACTTTTGTATTTTGAAGGAAGCTTGAGGGAAGGGAAGGCTGAGGAGGAGGAAGCAAACGAAATGCTGGAGAGAGGGCTTCCTTCTCTCCTCTCCAGCATTCCGCTTGCTTCTCCTTGCCAGCCCTCCTTTCCCTCGAATACTTTTCTTCTTAACCTGTAACTGACTATAGCGTCACATTCTTCGGGGTTTCAGCTTTCTGCAATCCGTAGTTCAAGTTTGCAGGGTCGGAAAACCACGTTTCATTTTATTGTTTGACCCCTCTATAGTACTGTTCTTTGATTCTTCGTGTCAGTTTTTTGTTCCTGTTTTCCTACATAGCCTTCCAAAGGTTATAATGTATTCAACATTAAAAAATGCTCAGGGGAGCATTTGAATTTGCCGACGTGGGTGGAGGAAGGAAAACAAAAGAAAGGGTTAAAATCAGGGGAGGCTAGATCGCTGGAAGGGGATAGTGGGTGAAATGATTCAAGAAACGAAATTTGAAAAAAGGTTTTGGCAAACACCAAATCTTAACGCTTAGGTTAGCGGCTCAAATGAGCACATTCCTCTGGATTAGCAGTTTTAATGATAGCCTTCAATTCCAAAAGAAAACAAGAGCAGCGATCGCTGTCGCACAACAGCAGGTTTCTAAACGGGCAACTTGCTTTTAGGGCTTTGTCATTTTTATTAAAATTTACATACATACTGCCCCTTGAAGAATGTCATTCATTTAGTACACTTCATTTTACCTTAATTAACATGAACTACAAAGGCTAGAAGTGCTAGTAAAAGCTAAAGTTGAGGCTTGGGCGAGTTGGTACATACTTCAGAATTAAAACAGCACGAAAAGACGAAGACCAGACAAAGAAGTGACACGGACGTAGTGCAGCGCTACGTCCGTGTCACTTCTTTGTCTGGTCTTCGTCTTTTCGCGCTGCTAGTAAAAGCCTTGACTGGTGCTTTTGCTGCAAGAGCGGTCGTACAGAAAAAATGTGATAAAAAACATGCTCACACTTGTAGTAAGCCTTGGCAGTTAGCACATGTAAAGGTGAGATGAAGTACTATATGCATATTCTAAAGAGCTGTTCTAATTTAGGCTCATATCTACATGTTCACCCACAAAATTCGCTATTTGCAGGAGATTAAAAGGCATTCAACAAAAGTTTGCTTTGATCAAATTTTGGTATGAAGTACCAAATTACTGGTTCTGTAAAAAATTCCACCCACCGCTAGTTCAAAACGTGACATGGAAAAAAACTTCTCTTGTTTTCGCGAAACAAATAATGCAGAACTACCCCGACAGATATCAGGCATGAAGTCGTAATCCCAGATTCTCACAAATTGAGTGCAACTGCCCTTGAGTAATTCACAAAGAACTGGAAGCACACAATACTCAGTTAACCTTTACAAAAGAAAACACTTAACTCTGATTGAAAAGCCAGGCACCAGATCCACTCTCCCACTTTAGAAATCCCAATAAAGACAACCTAAGCAACATTACAATGGCTCTGAATGTCCGAACCGGGACAACTCAATAAAAAGCCACCAGGCAACAGAACATTGGGCAAAACTTTTCCGCAAAGCATGACTTGATCACACAAAAGCTGCCGGGATAGGTCTTTAATGAATCACGTTGGGAATGCGGCCATGGAAGCACCTATACAAACAATGAGAATCAATGGACGCCCCAGGCTTCCTCGAAGGCTGAACAAAGCTTGGAGCATGTGAGAGCAGCTGAGAGTGGGTACTGGCTGATGGAAAACGAGTCTTCCACATAGTCGGGGTTCACCTGAAAGGAAGCAAGTACAACATTGCAGACTGAAAACTCAATTTCCCACCTCAAATAAAAAAAGAAAAGTAGATTTCTGCTTTTTTTTTAAGATGGCTTAAAGGGGATTGTCCGTCAAATTTTGTAACCGTAGAAAAACAATTGAATATCATTCTTCTCGTACTTTAGACGCGTCAGTATCGTGCAATATCTGAATTTTACATGCCCCTGTGCATGAGTAATTGAATTTATACGTTCAATCGCATCCAGCGTAAACGCTGTTTTCGTGGCAACATGGGGCGCTCTGACGCCACACAACACAAGGCGGCATTTCTGTCTCGGGTCGCTTACCCAGTTTGCCCGCGAGTGAACGCCTGTGCTTCGCTGTTGCCAGTTCACCTGCTCTGTGGTTGAAGCAGATTTTGTTGGCGCGTTGGTGCCAGTGTTAATCGGGCAGCACGGGTGAGCCAAGACATGACGCTCCACACTTTTCTCCGCTGACGCAGCAAATGGATCGCCGCCGTATAGACTGGGTTCCCCACAAGATCGAGAACCCGCTTATGCAGCAACGAGCTGATAAAAGAGAGCTAATAGCCGAGCTCTAAGCGATAGAAGGTTTAAATAAAACAGCAAGGTTAAAGCACGACATTAAACTACCGCCCATCCACTCTTCGCCCAATGAATTAATCAATTTGTTTATGCGCAGCCGCAACCGGAACGCAGAAATAGACCACCTGGAAACGCAGGGCTGAGAAGTTGTATTTAGTAACCGCGCAGCGCAATTTCAAGACCCGCATGTCAAAATAGAGCGTGGCTACGATTCATCAAGCTCAACCAAGTCAAGTGACGACATGCATTTGAACGACGCTGCCGTTTCACCGTTATCGCCTGAAGGGTGCACTGTTGGCCCTGGTCACCCATCCAGCGGATCGCCAGGTTGTACTTCCAGATGCCGCGCTGGTAACGGCTTCGCCGCCAGAGGTTGCACCCGGCGGCGCCTGGTTTTCGCATAAGAGCTTCCCACTCCATCGCTGGCCGCCGCAGTTGTGTTTGTGCCGAACGGCATAATGTTGTCGAAGCTGGCGGTTGCTTCCAGCAACATTCCTGCCGGTAAGCGGATGCCGCGGCAATAACGCTCAGAACTACATTAAAAAGAACTGTCAGGTATCAGCAGGGCACAGCTCAGGACACTGGTTTCAACCATCGACATTTCGCGACTCCCTTGTGTGACTGGATATGAGACCTCGTTTCGCAGAGAGAGTGAAAGCGAGCGTAGGTTAAATATAACGATGATTAATAAATGGATAGCAACGTATGGCCAGTGGAAGTAGACCTTCTTATTGACGCTCACACGAAAAACTCGCCGAAAACTAAAAAAAACATTTCTTCGACCTGAAAAAGAAAAAAAGACGACTTTTATTGCCGGGTTTTGATCGATGAGGCATTTCCAGACTCAAGGGTCCGGCGACCCCACTTGAGAACCACTGGCCTAGGATTAGGGACTAACAAAATACAAGACATCCATCGACTAACGCTTATATCCTGATTGTTTGACAACCTTTATGCTTTAGACGCCACATAGTAGCTACAGATGTCAGCCATTGACACTGGCGAAAATTTCCATGTGGTTTTGATGAGGTTATGAAAGGCTGACGAGCATCGGAGATCATATATCAAAAAATAAAAATGCCATTTATTCACATGAAGGCCCCTCGACGTAACGAGCTCAAAAAACTGGTACTCGCTCCCTAATCGACAATCTCAAAGTCGGCGATAGGTAATCAGTCACGCATCCAGGGTGTGGCTCAGCGGCCCGTGGGCTCTAAATCTTCAATTTTGCTGGGACCCTCTCATCTCTCATACAACATTTTATCATGGTGGGCTTCAAACAAATCCTACACAAATAGGCATCAATTGAAAATATGCAGAATGCCTTTTTGCACAAATACAAATTAGCACTAATTTAATTTATAAAAGGTAGAGCTGAGCAATTGATTGATTAACTCACCATTGTAAGCAAGTAATGCTTTAATTGCAATTAAATATGATAAACGGTTGATCAGTAAAATTTCGACAAAACTTAAAGAAAGTAAAATTTCAACGCTTCACTCACACAGGCGTGGACGAGTACACCTGTATGTGAAGGGCAAACTTTAGGTCACATTTCAGAACAAAGTAAAGCGTGGGGGCGAGATACGTAACTCCAGAAAAGTGCAGAAGGTTACACGTGTCCCGGCCACTTCAATGTCGTGCGAGTGTCCGCTTAGTTCAGCAGAGACTATTGCGAACAAAAGAACAAATAAGGTCGATCTCGCTCGAGAATATCAACGAACCTCTCCCCAGCTCCCATGCAACTGAAGTAATAACTACTGAGTGTGTCTTCAAACTGATCGTATCCTGGCAGATAGAGACCGATTCAACAAGTCTAAGTCTTATACTGCACATATCACAAGTCCTTAACACAAAACCAGAAAAACAAAAACAAAAAAAGTGATTTAGAATTTTTAACATTATGCATAAAAATAAACTAGACCAATTAATTGATCAACTATTCAAACAAAGCGGTGGCGATTAATTCGGCGAAAACTTTTAGTCGATGCCCAGCTCCTAATAAAAAAAACAGATTTCATATTTTGGGACTACTAATAGCGATTGGCACAGTAGGAAAAACCAAGAGAACTCTACCTTTATTATTTGCTAAATCGGAAACTCAAGCTTACCTAGCTAAGAGATGTCGCTACAAACGTGCCGCTCACATTCCACAGCAAGGCAGGTGTAATAAGTAGGTTGTACAACGAAGGGTAAAATGTCAGGCCGAACAGAGCCTGAATCAGCTAGTGTCAAACGAATAGCGTATGAACCGAACAGTTTTCAAGCTAGTTGCCGTCGGCAAGCGGAATATCTAGACCAAAAACCGAATACCAAATTTCTTATTTGTAATGCACGGGAACTAAACAAAAAAACTGCCGAGATAAAGCAAGGTGCCTGGGGTGATTTCAATGCGTAGGCTTGCATAAAGCAGCCGCTGAAACCGGTAAGACCTGCGAGGAGACTGGTCACCGGAACGCTCTTGAATAAACCCAGATTTCGCTTAACAGGACTCGGCAGGATCGGCGGCCAGTGAGCTAACGTGCGACTATTAGCCTGGTGCACATGGTTTAAAGCCGTTAAGAGAACCCAGCCCCAACAACACAAAGTTAGGGGCTGGGTTCGGCGTACCGACGACGCTGGAATTGCATGAACTTTGTGTTTGACAAGTTTAGAAGCTCTCAAAATCCTGGTTTAATCTTTCACTTCGGCTACCATTTGCCTGATGAGCATAGTAACGGCGTATGTCGTGTACCCCTACTGCGATGCACAAAGACCATTAGGTAGTGGTACAGCTACTAAATTTTCACTTACAGTTGCAGATATCAACATCCATTGGGGCTGACTAACTTCCCATTTCAAATAGACCACACAAAAACAATTAGATCAGGATTCGGCGTGCCTAAATTTATTCTAAACTTGAACACCAGCCCAAAATCAAGCAGGTGAATTATCCGCCAATCACTACTGGTTCCACTTGTACTCCTGAAGCATTCATACCTGTAAACCATACCTGTTCTAAGCAGTCTGGTTAAGTACAGATTTTGGTCGTGCGTTCCGGTCTTTTCAACTACTGTTTAGGACACAAAGGAGGTAGTTCAAGGAGGTAGTTTGTAATTAATATTCTTAAGTCCAGTTGAAAGTTCCTATTAATTTTTGAACAACCAAAAAGAAGAATCGTACCTACTAAGGACCCAAAAAAGTATGTCGCACCATTTTTCTGGCCAACATTGAAGGGTAAACACTACTGAAGCTCTCGCTTACTCTATCACCCACGTTTAGTGGATTTCAGAAGGTATGGTAAATCAGCAACCGGTCAAATGATAAATGAAGGAAGCCAAGAGATGAAACAAGCTTCGGTGGCGCTTCGTCACCCAGCTATTAGTGAGGCATGTGCGCAAGCATGCCATTCACCACTGCTACAAGTGGCGGTGACCAGGTGAAGCAACTTGCCGCCCAATATAGCAGTGCGCTGGCCTGCGCGGGTTGTTTACCGCACGCGGCGTTACCCAGTTGCCGACCCACGCAACGTGCAGTTGCAGCCGCCTTCACTGTCGGATCAGAAAATATGGTTGTAGGCACAATGAATACATTTTCGTGCAATCCGCCAGTCATGAAAACACCCAGAAAGCCAGAGATATGACTGGCGATTTGTTTGCCGCAACCACAATTTGCGGTAACACCTTGCCGGGGCGAGTGCTATTGCAGGATGCCCAGGTGTTTACTACTACCGTAGGGCCCCGAGAAGGCTTCTTCGCACGCAAAGCTCAAAAATTACCTGTGCTAGGGGCCAACCTGAACGGCACCAAAATTCAATATGCACTACATAATTTTTTTCCGCCAGAAAGAAAAAAAAAAAGCTACAGTGCACGGCCAGATTTCCATTTTTATTTATTCCCGAGAATATAGACTTTATTAGGCCAAAGATTTGTCACTGCCATGTTAATCATCAAAACCACTCAAAAGACTCTTCTTAGAGTTGGCCGTAAGAAAGCCAGGCATTCGCCGGATAAGCCTTCAAATGCTGCCGCTGGCTATTTTGATTGCCTCTTCAGAAAGAAGGCGGCAGCCACGGCCCATTCTGCACTCTTTCTGCACTCCAGGTGCTAAAAGAGCGCTCATTGGCCCACATATTCACTGAACACCGCGCTGCTGCTATTTAGCTTCACGCCAGAACTCTTTGGCTTTCCTGTAGTTTGAATGTAGCAAATCGTCACCTATTCTCATCCTCGTTCCCCTGCCTGGGCTCAGCGTATGAAGTGTCGCATTACCGCTCAGGCACGTACGCCTTTCCCCTTTCACAATGCCATTGGACTGATCTCGATTTTCTTTGCCACTGTGGTAAGAATGGCAGTACATACGCACCAAAAAAGACTCCCAGAGTCAACCGCAAGAAAAAAGTGCCTGACAGCATTGACGCGATGTTTCCCAACTCGCATGCCGTTGGCTATTTTGATCGGCCTCTTCAGAAAGAAGACGTTGCTAATGGCTCATTCTGCACTTCTTTGCGCTCCAGGTATTAAAAGATGCTGTCGTCCATATTTCACTGAACAAGCTGCGCACAAGCATTTAGTACATTTAACTTTGACTTTCCCGTAGTTTTGAATTTGCAGCAAATTGTCAAAATTTATCCCATTCCCGTATCCGGTCGAAGCTTGATGTCGACATACACGTCTGGTGTACGTCTCTCCCAGTTTCACAATGCCACTGGATCGCACATCGATTTTCTTCGCCACTGCGAAGAATGCATAGCCTGATCCTGACACCTCCAAAACAAAGCGCATAATGGCGTGCGTAGTGACCGGGCTGATCAAGCTGCAAAGTAGGGATTGATTGGATTGAATTTTGGACTGAACTCGTGAGGCCAGTTGCCCTGGGCACGGCCAGCGCAGCGTGGATACGGGCGCGGAGCGGGAGGGGGCGCTTTCCTGAACGTGTACTCGAAATGTGAAATTAGCGGGAAGCTGGGTGGGGGGCTCTGTTTGTGGGCAGGCGCTGTTCGAGAAGCGTTGCTCGAATTCACGTATTTCTTTATTAAATTCTGCTGTCACATCCTCAAAGGTTGCCTCACCATTTATTTGGCTATTTATCCCTTATCACAGGTGCATTTCTCCTTTGGATATCATTATTTCAACACATTGTGAACCAAATTTCTCTGCTACAACAAGATAGACCCATGTTTCTTTCTATAGTTCGTTTCAGCTTCCATCGAGCGCAGCCAAAAGCTGAGGGACGGTTCGCAACCCCCGAGAAGAGAATTCCTACCGCTACTAAAGTAGTCCCGTAAAAGTCATCTGTTTTTAAATAACTGTTTTGTGCAACACTGTACAACATTCCAGATGTGTATGCTGAGAATGATTTGCAACTAAAAGGAATTAAATATCTGAAGTTTATGTCTTGTTAATATATGTAAATGCATGCGGTTTCGGTGAAAACACTATATCAACTGGCAACACGGCTGCAGCTGCTCGGTTTTTCTGTGCGAGTTCGTCCCCGCAACAGCCGAAGCCTGTGCTTTACGCTGCTTTCCTCACCGAAGTCGCTTCACAACGCCCTTTCGCAAAGGCACGCTTTGCGTCAGGCAGTGAGCGTGATGAATGTCTATTTTCAAATTCAGCACGAGACTCCGGCCACGTCGATTATTGCTAATCGCTGTAAATAAGACAAAGCATCCGGGCCACTACAATTCACTCGATACGCTGGCGAAATCAGGGGCAACCCTTAAGCTGGTGGAAAGGGCTGCACCCCGAGCCCTGGTATATCCAGACAATACAAGGAAACATCAACGGCCGGGTCATCAGGCACCTTGCAATGAGTACTTACATCTAGAAACTATGCCGCAACAGGTGAAAAGCTCGGACACAGACGCCAGCGGCCAGTCTACGTACCGACATCCCCTGTGACTAAATTTCAGAACGTGAAAGGGCACTTCTTTAAACCTGTAGCAGAAGATACGTTGAAGCACCCAGTAGCAGACGAAATACTGGCGAGCGCTGGTGGCGCGGACGACCAGCGACACGAGCGGAGTGATACAAAGTGCAGGCAGATCGCGTGACCTATTGCTGGCGCGTGACTGGCTTCGGCCACATCGAAGCTTTGCCGCCGGACGGAAGCTGAAACGGCATAGAGCGATTACGCGAGGGGAATGCTGTGCCAAGTGGGACTGTCACCCTAACACTCAGTTAATGAGTTTGTTAAAACGTCGAGAGCATAGTACTTTTTCACACGTCGTAAGTGTTGATTAATCACAATGCTTATCTGGTGTTCTACTCCCACCCTCAGAGTCCATTCCCATCATTTTTTTTCACTTGTTATGTTGGCATTAATCTGTATAAGTACTTGAGCACTTCAAATGCTGTGTCATTGCCTGTCTAGTCAGCAAGTCATATAATAGCAGCATCTTTTTTTTCCTCATGCTTTTGTCGTCGCAGCATGTATTAGTATTCTCTGCCGCCGTTCTTTTTTTCTTTCTTCATTGTGCATTGTTGTGTGCATGTATGTGATTTACTGCATTGCATTACCCACTCCTGTAAAAGCCCTGTCTAGGGCTGACAGTATAAATAAATAAATAAATAAGAAAAGCACACCTAATGCATGAATCATGGCATTAGGTAACAGAAAAGAGCAATTTATGCAACAAGGCGATTTCTGAGCTCCTTCAAAATTTTTAAATGTTGCACTATTAGGTTAAAGCAAGTAGGCAGGCAAGCTGGTTAAGGGTAGACATGGTAACCCTGGAGCAAGGGGACAACATGGGCGGACAGACATGAAACTCTGAAAGCAGCTAAAGATTTATTTTTCACACCACATCCTTAATTAGGCCCACAACCACACAAAGAGACACACACAGCTTGAGGTCACACAACCGTCGGCAGATATAGAACCAAAGACCTAGCGACTGCAAGGGGACACATAGTTTGTAGGGACACAAGGGAACCCCTGAAAGTAACCAACACAAAGGAACCAAGGTAAGCACTTCAACCACACCTCTTCCCCCTGGCCAACAGCCGACCTGATGACACTAGTCCAAAAGACATTAAAAAAAGGACAAAAAAACAACAAAAAAACTAAGTGTTAAAAAATGTTTTTAAAGGTTGGTAAGTGCAACAGAGATATTGCTACAACATCCACTATTCCTGGAAATCATCAATGACTCCTTTACGAGACGTTTATAGACGTCTCTTTTCTTACACAGAATCTCAGTGTCTCGCCAGTGTCGCGCATGAAAGAATAATTTTTTGTGTTGTGTGATATTTTTTGTGTCTATGACTACAACTTGCATCGTATTAGACAACAACAAAAAAATACAACCTTTGGGTGTCAGTGCCCCTTTAAGACTTTCACGATGAAGTGACTGCAGATGATCTGGGGATGTGTTTTAGAGAACAACGAAAAAGTCTGTCCTTAATTAAATCATTTCTGTGCGGGTTACGAGACTGTGTTGTCCTTGTCCCTTCTGTTCCTGGTCTGAAGGTTTCTTATTACAGATAGTACACCTCACATCCCCAGCAGATTGCTTTTTTGAGTTCTACCTTGGTTTTGTCATAGCCTTGATTGCCGTTCTTCAATATTTAGCATTTTTGTCCGACTTGTTAGGAACATAAATCTGCACGCCGGCTCAGTACAGCGTTGGAAATTATAGTGATGCTTACCGACAACCATCTGTTAAGCAACACCTATAACATCAGTTAAAGTGTCCCCAGCACTCTTGAGGGTATAAAACATATGCCACAATACAGTTGAATTATGTAAATAATGCCATCTTTGTTACAAAGACTGATGCAAGAAGTTAGCCATGTTAGACAAGTGCAACCACCGTTCCCAAGACTATTTTTGACAGCCTACCAGCTTGGAATAAAGCTCAAACCTACGTTGAATTTGAAACTACAGTTCTTCGGCTATCATTGGGATAGTGGAACATGATTTTCAGCACTAAACTTAATTTCTTGATGGCAGCTTGGAAACCATTGATTGCCGGTGATCGAAGGACTATGGGCGCGGTCAGGAAAGAGCTAAGGATGTGGTCTGAAAAATAAATCTTTAGCTGCATTCGGAGCTTCGTCTCTGTCCATCCCTTTTTGTCTCCTTGCTCCAGAGTTACCATGTCTATTAGATGAGGCACGTTATAAGCCCCAGGCAAGCAACCAGCGGCGTACGCAGGACTTCCTTTCGGGAGTAGCCAAATTATTATAGTTCGCTGCCTTACGCCCTCCCCCATTTTTTTCTTGCCGAAAATTTTCAAATTATTAATTTAATCTTTTCAAGCTGATGTTGTCAAAGCACTCTTTAAAAACAAAATAAAACTTTGAGATGCAAAAATGCTAAAAAGTAGCTGACCGTTCAACTGTTCTTCTAACAAATTAACAAAAGTGATTGAAGCAGGAGTTGTTATTTTGTATAACAGAGAATCAAAGGTTCAATAGGAGACGAAAGTGCTGTAATGCAAGATATAAATTAGTGTCAAAATTGATAGTTTCAGATAATAAAATACTCCTAAATTGGACGAAGCCGCAAGAGGTAAGATTTTGTATTTACACGAGATGAAAGAGAACAAAAGTCACAAAGACAAGCCAAGAACAAGACATCTGCTTTTGGCAAATCTTTAAAACGACTTGTTAAAAAGAAAAGAGTCATACTGTTGAAGAATTTCTTAACCCTCATTACCAAATGTAAACAAGGTGATGTGGACTGGTACATACAGGTCAAGCACATTAAACCATTTTGAATGTGACAAATGTCAGCCCTCCCCCAACTTCCCACCAGGCGCAAAGTTGTTACATCTCGAATACCGCAGAGAGTGCCTCACTTTGTCTTAAGCTGCCCACCATTGAACATTTCCCAAACTCGAGAATTCTGCAACTTTGCAACCCAGCTCGATTTTTGTTCTAAGAAATGTCCATGTCCAGACTAACCCAGTATTCGGTAAGAGCACCGGATCAGGGTTTTATCGTGTATACCAACAAGTCTCCAAACCAGATTTTCAAACTTCTAGGTGGTTTTCAGCTCCAAGATCTCCACACGCTGCATCTTCACCTCAGACGGTGGCGTATCTTCTTCGAATAAGCCACTTCTAAGATTTCAACAACCATAATCGGCCTAGAGCGGTAACCTCTCAAAGGTTGCCATATTATGACTTTCGTTAGTTTGCTTGTCTATATTCTTCCAAAATGCATGCTTTTAAATCAGCAATAGAGAGCAAAGGACACACATCGTTGCAAACATAGAATCCGCAGTGGAAACAACCGAGCCATCGCAGCACACTTGCATGTCATCGGGTTCAGCTAACTGAGCTTCAGTGGTGTACTCATAGCCAGCAGCCTTGGGTGGCAGACTTGGGGAGGAGGCAACAGTTCCTATACGAAATGGCAGACTCGACAGTTTGCAGGCAAAGAAAACAGGACTGAAGCCTTGCCTCGTAAAAACAACCGCTTCCTGACAAAGGACAAAAAGAGAGAACACATTTGGTTCGGACTGCACACCGACAAAGAGTCTGTCCCGCCAGTCTCAGGCGGACAGCTGGCGCTGGGACTCCTTACTGATTCCGACCACCGCTCTCAGCCTAAGGTCACGTGGACGAAGGCCGAAAGCCCGGTTCACACTATGCGAACCGTGCGGCGAATCGGCAAGAATCTCGCCGCCGGCGAAGGCCCACTGTGCATTGCCGCGGCGCGGATTCCGCCCGGCGCCGCAACATTGGCTGGCAGGCGTGAAGGCCTAAGGGGCACAGCGTCAGAGTTGACGCCGGGTGCCTTTGTCTTGACACCGGCAGCACAAACAAAGCCACGTTTACAAACAAAAGTGGCGTATCGAAGTCACTGCCGCAAGCAGACGAGAATGCGCTCCAGGCGGCTGCCAGAGAGAAGGTCCGATCGGGCCTCCCCGCGTACGTCACTGCTAGCGGTGGTATTCCACTGGCTGACATATTTGCCATCTACAGCAGTGACACCGTAGAGCTCACCTGTGCAGAACATATTAGAGTAGCTTTTGCAGCTTTTTCTAGAAAAATGTGCAAAACTTAGTTTTTAACACTTTGTAAAAACCTTCAGTCCAGACTTATGGACAACTACTTCCTTGAACAAACTCGGCACATATGCGCATTTTTTGTCAACGCTATTACGAAGCAAGGCTTCCCAAAGACAATCCACAGGGGAAAAAAAGGGATGAGCAAATTTTTTGGGCTGCAGGGCAACGCAGTACATTTCTCGGAATGGTCTCATTGAAAGCTCACACTCCATAAGTGGTTCCCAACAACTTCTGTGTGCGCAGAAGCTGCTTCTTCAATATCGGACGCCACCGCGAACGCAGCGGCTGCGCCGCGCGTCCGGCACATAACGGTATCAGCCCCGACGAAGAGCCAGCACCACCAGATCCAGAGAGCCATGGGCTCCACGGTATCGACGGGGTGATGTGGTTCCGCTGGTCTCGGGCACCAGGTCCCTCGGCCGGACAAGCTTCTCCGCCGCAGCAGGAGACTATGCCGCTGACCTTCTGGCAGCCGAGCACGGGGAGCCAGTCCTGTCACGGGATTCTTGATCACCTGCAGGACACGCACAGGAAACAGAAAAAAGCCTTTGCTTTTGACTCTGCCAGTAATCCCATCACATCAAGAAAACTCATTCTGGGAGACACCCTGGTGACAGGCGATCTCTAAACCCTCTTGAAAAGAGGCCGCAGAAACATTTCCACTCATCGATCGGGCGGTACCGGAGACACCTGACATCTGCACATATTTACGCAACTTCCTTTCAACAGTGAGCTTGACATAATTTTGGCACCGTCATGAGCGATCCGCCTCCGATAGATAGTATGTAGATTTGATGTTACCAATACTGGCAAACCTTTAATCGGTTTACAGTAGTCCCTCGTAAAATCAAAGTCGACAGGACGGCAAAAACAAATCGATATAGGTGGCAAATTGATAAAAGCGAGAAAGCCAAAAGAAACAGAGACAGCAGCCTTGAAGGAGGATAGGGACGCTGTGGAACACTATGACCGTATATTTAATCGAACAAACCTCGACTACGAACAACTCGCGACAGCTTTACCGAGAAGTAAGAAAATAATTACCGTAAAGTTCCGAAAGAACGCCCACCCAAAATGAAGAGATTAATGGTGAAAAACATGGGGTGGGCTATCTTTGGGGACGTCACAGCAAAACCTTATCAAAAATTAATGATAAACACCCTGGCACTGGCTACAAACCACATGACGCGGGAACTGATAGCGCAGATCGCGGACACCGCAAATTCGCGTTTCACGATGCGATAAACACGGGAATTCGGTACAAACTCCCGTGTCACGGGAAAGAATACCGCAGGTTACGGACGCAGCAGATTCGCAATCCACGGTGCGAAGGACCCGCGCAAACCCACCGAGAACTCGCATCTCACGGGAACGAATACCGCAAATCGCGGATGCAGCAGATGCAAATTCTATGGTGCAATAAACACGCGGGAACCCGCTACAAACTTGGCTGTCTACCGATATCGTGTGCGCAGATCGCGGACAAAAGCGCAGGAATCCGCGACACACTCGTATGTTTTGGGTACAAATACCGCAGGTCGCAAACGCAGCCGAATCGTATTTCACGGTGCAATATACACGCGAGACCAACTCGCGTGAAATTGATATAGTGTGCACAGATCGCGGACAGAAACGCGGGAATCCGCTACAAACTTTATGTCACGGGAACAGATACCACGGAGCAGATACGCATTTCACGGTGCAACATACACGCGGGAACAACTCGCGTGTTACGGGAGCCAATATCGCGCGTGCACATCGCAGACAAAAGCGTGGCAACCCGCTATGAACTCGCTTCTCAGGCTCGAGTTCATTTGCGTGGTTGATGCGATTCCCGTCAGACATCGCGTAATGTCCAACGGGAATCAGGGGTGGGCGATGTTTCGGAATTTCAATATTACAGATATTTAGCCGAAAAACGGGATGGGCGATCTCTCGGGAGCGGGCATTCTTTCGGAACTTTACAGTAGTGGAATTTGCCGACAATTTTATCAGGGCAGGAGTTTTCCGAATTGCTTCACGCATCGCAAGAGCCACCGTCAGCGGCACTCACGCTCCACTTCCGTCCTGAAGCAGCTGTAGGATGTTTCGCGTCTCTGCAGTCGTCTGTGTTTCCCAAAGTGCCTCTCCGACGCAGCTTCGTGTTTACCTTCGCCGCACACAAGGTCCACGATCGCAGCATCCGTGGCAGGAGCAACAACGGGATTATCCGCATCAACAAGCACGAACGAATCGAAGTTATCCTCGGTGATTTCGCCAACTTGTTTGC